>MINK01187653.1:1036-45643 GCA_001735545.1 Phormia regina
TTCTTACAATCGAATTATTCGACTGGAATGAAAATAAAATTCAGCCTCAAATATATGATTTTATATTGAAAATTTATTTTAATTTTTTTTATAAAATAACACACACACAAAAGAGAACTATTTTAGCTGACAACTGCAAGTTTCTGGAAACAATGCAATTCTTCCTCTTCAACAGAGATTTCTGAAAGTAAGGAAGGAATATGTAGTCATTAAAAAAGGTTGCTTGTTAATCACTTTATTTTTCTTTTAATGAATTCCTGTTACTGAACGTCTTATTGATTGACAAAATTAAAATATTCGATACAAAACCGATTATAAAAGTACTAAATATGGTTACCGCTCCTGAATTGTTATTTTAATTTTAAAAATATCATGAAATGATTGTATTAACCAATTAAATTATAATACGAAGGAAAATTTAAATATTATCACCTTCTTATCAATATAAGAATAGAATTTGTTTTCTATAAGCAAAGTATTGATAAATCTAATAGAAAATTGCTACATCTTATAAAATGAACATTGTGATAAGCGATATTCAACCAATATTTTTTCTGTGTGTACAAATTAAAATTTTATTTTTTAAATTTGTTAATTTTAATATTTCGGAAACCTGAAGAAATATGAGTTAATTGGATACTTTTCCGAATATCCAAAGTCTGAAGATTACTAACATGGAAAATTTTTATTGCTAAACAATGATAAATTTAGCAAATGTTTCAAAATCTATCAACTTAACACATGTTTTACTATCTTTTTCCGAAGAAATATTTATTTTTTTTTTTTTTTTTCGATGAATAATATGTCAGTTATTATTTTCAATGACAATCATGTTGATTTGTTGTGAGCGACTATGTAAACAATTTCAATATAATCCAAAAAAATAGACAAAAAATTAAATCTCTGCTTTCAAACCGTTTCTAATGTTATTAAATAGTATCAGGAGAATTCGACCGTTTTTATGAAATAAGATTCGAGGAGTGTTCTCTTGCGGTTGAGTGGGTGGTCGACAAAATGAAGGATATTCGGTAAGAGTTCCATGGTGCATCACGTCTTTTTTATTTTATTTCATTTTTGTTTTTTTTTCATTGTTGAACAACGGCGAATGAAAATGTATTTTGGTATACATATAAGAGGAAATAAATGGCACTTGAATATTTTTTATATTGATAAAAATATATATAAATAAGAGTTGCCATTATTAGGAAAGTGGAAATTATTAAAAGGAAAATATCAGTCAATCAAGACTTTAAACACATTTAATCAAATTGTTGCAAAACAGGGTTTTAAACATCATCTGGCATTTATTATTATCAGGAAGCCATAGCGTTATAGCATAGAATATATAACAGCCTTTGAGTTACGCTAACTGT
This sequence comes from Phormia regina, assembly GCA_001735545.1. Taxonomy (NCBI): domain Eukaryota; kingdom Metazoa; phylum Arthropoda; class Insecta; order Diptera; family Calliphoridae; genus Phormia; species Phormia regina. Next base: position 2,410 of record MINK01187653.1, read on the forward strand.
CTAGTCATGTAAAGAAAATCTAATCATTCTGTGAGGTAAACTATAGTCTAGAGTAGATTACAGTCAATAGTAGTTCAACTATAGTCTAGTCTATTATTATGACAAGTTTAATCTAGGCTATAGTCTAGTCTATAGTTTAGACTACAGTCCAGTCTATAGTTTAGACTGTAGTCCAGTCTATATTTCAGATTAAAGACCAGTCTATAGTTAAAATTATATTCCAGTCTATAGTTTAGACTACAGTCCAGTCTGTAGTTTAGATTATAGTTTAGTGTAGTTTAGTGTATATGAAATAAGATTCGAGGAGAAAAATGGTCCATATAATATTTTGAAGGTCAAGAAAATTGAATGCATATTGAAAAGAATTCAAACACGTCTGGTGAAATGCACCTCTATTAGATCAGTGCAAAGGCTATTTGATGCGAAATGTTAATGTTAATGGGGAATAGAAAACATATAGAGTCCAAAAAGTTCAAAACTTGAATGCTGTGAAAAAAATAGAAGCCAAGAATAGGGCACGGAAATTAAAATCAAATTTCATACAAAAATGTTTTGCAGCTTCCTTTTTTTTTAATTTTTTACAATTTTTGTGTGATTTCCCTGTTTAATAATTTTAAACAAAAACAGCAAACTACACGATTAAATAGATATATATCTATGATATCTTTACCTCTATCAGGTACAGTCCTCAATATTTGATCTTCGAACAACGTTTTATGATTATTACCACATAAAGAATAATTTGGTTGATAAATAAATATTTTATTCTCTATTAGTTAATCAACATCTCTTAGACATGGGTTTTAGAAAATGTACATTGATCGATTATATAACTTTTTTTACAGATAGAGTTTTTACCAATTCCATGTACATTTTCAAATTTCTTCGGTTATTGTTCTTTGATACCTTTTAAGGTAAGAAATAAAAATGATTTGGGGTCGAAAAAAACTTGTACTTAGTGCAATTTTGCTGGTAACAATACCAGCATCACGAATATCAATGAAGATATTTTTAACTTTACTACGATGTTTTTTACAATTGTTTGATTATTGACGACAATGATTTGTTCAAGGCATGAAAATATATAATTGAATTCTTCCGAGGGATATTTTCATCTACTGGCTATATTGATGCGCCTACTGGCTATTACAAGATACTCACTCTAATAATTCTCTAAATTCAAGGAAGTTTTAGAACTTCATTAGAATTTTATCTAATTTTCTCAATTTGAAGTTACTTAAGAATAGAATGGAAATTGACAAAAACACTTTGAATTCCCTAAATATATGTATATATATATATGTATGTGTAGCTCAGTTAAAACAAAATCACTTATTTTTAAAAAGTATAAATCAATTTTATAAAAAATTAACTTAATATTTCTCATAAACAACAATTAAAATTAACTAATCATTTATTATAGCTATTAATCAATAAGACAGAAATATTCCTTAACACGTATGTACGTATTTATCTAAATAACAACGTAATATTTAATCAATTAATAATTATCTAGACTATAATTAAATAAACTTTTAATCACTTACAATGTCTGGAATAGTATTTGATTAAATTAATTAATTTCAAGTGATTGATTTCAATTAAAACCAAAACGATAAAATTAAACAAAAAATTGTAAAAGAATTTTAAGAAAAATATATTTTCATTTCAACAAAACAACAACCATTCAATTATGATTGAACACATTTTATAGCATATACACATCTATACATATATACATACATACATATGTTTGTATGTATATGAATACACACGTCGCCAAAGCGATTAATTTCATCTAGAGTACTAGAAATTCATCAAAACATTTTCTCATTTAAATTTACATATGTCTAAGAGAATACTTATCCAGGAATACAAGAGCACACGTATTATTATTCACTCGTTCATACATAAGTGGTATTTATAATGAAAAGTAGCAAATGAATGTTAAATTGTGAATATCCGTGTGTGTGTGTATGTATGTGTATGTTTGTTATGAAGAAGAATGGATATGAATCTAAATGTTAAAATTCAAAAGTCAATCACATTGATTAATACTGTGTCAATGATATTGATTGATACAGTTTTACACCGTTCATTTATCGAAATCGAAAAATATGAAATCGTTGAATTTTAAGCAATAAAAATTTATGTTTGTTCGAAGGAGTGTTCTCTTGCGGTTGAGTGGGTGGTCGACAAAATGAAGGATATTCGGTAAGAGTTCCATGGTGCATCACGTCTTTTTTATTTTATTTCATTTTTGTTTTTTTTTTCATTGTTGAACAACGGCGAATGAAAATGTATTTTGGTATACATATAAGAGGAAATAAATGGCACTTGAATATTTTTGATATTGATAAAAATATATACATATCAATAAGAGTTGCCATTATTAGAAAAGTGGAAATTATTAAAAGGAAAATATCAGTCAATCAAGACTTTAAACACATTTAATCAAATTGTTGCAAAAAAGGGTTTTAAACATCATCTAGCATTTATTATTATCAGGATGTCATAGCGTTATAGCATAGAATATATAACAGCCTTTGAGTTACGCTAACTGTCTAGTCATGTAAAGAAAATCTAATCATTCTGTGAGCTAAAGTATACTCTAGAGCACAGATTACGGTCAATAGTAGTTCAACTATAGTCTAGTCTATTATTATGACTATAGACAAGTCTAGTTTAGACTATAGTCTATAGTTTGAAATATAGTCTAGTCCATAGTTTAGACTATAGTCCAGTCTATAGTTAAGACTATTTTCCAGTCTATATTTTAGACTATAGTCCAGTCTCTGGTTTAGACTATATTTTAGACTAGATTTGTCGTAGTCTATATATTAGACTATAGTTTAGTCTGTATTCTAGTTTATAATTTAGACTATAGTCTATAGTCTTGTCTGTAGTTAAGACTATAGTCTATAGTTTAGACTATATAGTTTAGACTATAGTCCAGTCTATATTTAAAACAATAGTCCAGTCTATATTTAGACTTTCAAACAATATACATAACAGTTCATTGTAATATTAATAATAACACACTTACAACAGCGTCTATATAGTTTATTAAGACTATTAGATACCAGATATGTAGAATATTGATTTAATAGTTTAGTGTATAATCAAGTAAACGTAAATTGTGCGGAATTTATAGATTATACATGATTTCTATCATACTGACTGATCTAACTCCTCAAGATATTGCGAAGAATTATTCAGATTATAGCTCACACACGCTAGCAGTAAACAAATAAATCATTTATACTAAATATGTTACAGATTCTTCTGTGTTTATGCGAAATAAATTCTTAGTAGTACTAGTTATAATGTTCTTGAAAAGTAAACTAATATTATATAGAACTAATATTTATACCTAAAATTGTGTCTAAGAATATACTCATAGTCAAATAATTCTTAGAAAGTATTATCGCGTCAGGATCGTGTAGTTCCATTTATCCTGAGCACCAACGACTTTATAGACACGACAATTAGATCATCTAATCATGTAACCGAATAGTTTCAATAAAAGGTTAAGACTATAGTCCAAGTTTCTAGTATTTAAAACAATACGTTCTCAGTCTATACATAATTTAAGACTTAAGTCAAATATATAGCTTCTGATCTATATCTCACTAGATAAGGTATAAAGTAATCATTGGAAGGGTCTATTTTTCTAGTAATATCTCACATTAAGAAATATTAGATTTTTCGAACATAGTTGACCAATAATCCCCACCAATCCTCGCTACCTAAATCTATTTAAAAATCTGGGAACTCACTTCAATTTTAACTAATCGAAAAATGTAACGTGTTCTTCCAAATGACGCAGTATGGTGCAATTTTCTGTATTTCTATTGTTTTAGATGGTTCCTATATATGTTTTTGTTCCAAACAATTGTTCTTAGTGTAATGAATATAAGGTGACAGGTTATATAGGTTTTCTTATTTGCTGTGAAAGTAAAATGTATTGGGACATCACTAATTCACAAACACATCACATTATACGTACGAAAATATCTAGTTAAGCACTCATACTAATATATATTCTAATAAATCGAGATAAGAAGAAGCTGCTAAAGAAATAATACAATTCAAACTAGATATAACAGGATATATCGTTAAATTTAAACACAGAATAAATAATATAAAATAAAATATTAACAACAAGTAATACTTTAGAATGAAAATAATTTAAAATGAAGAAAATATTAATAGAATAAAAAAGAAAAAACACACCAGTCAATGTAACTTTCGTTCATCGTGGACATCAAGCAACTAAAAGTATCAACAACGGCNNTATAGTTTAGACTATAGTCCAGTCTATATTTAAAACAATAGTCCAGTCTATATTTAGACTTTAGTCCAATATATAGCTTCTGATCTAATCTGTAGTTTAGACTGAAGCATTTTTAGTAACATAAAACTATTAAAAATATTTTTTCAAAAATGTTGACCAAAATCCCTACAATTCTATACCCAAATCTATTTAAAAATCGTGGAAACTCACTTCAATTTTACATCGAAAATGTAACTTGTTCTTCCAAATGACGCAGATGGTGCAATATTTCTGTATTTCTATGTTAGTTTTTTTTTCCAAACATTTCTATAAGGTGAAGGTTGGTTTTTCTGCTGTGAAAGTTAAAGATGGTACTTATTACCAAACAGTACGACGAATACCAGTAGTATTTGTAAATGAAAAAAATAAAGAAAATAAAACAGAATTCCATAACACGATAAAATAAAAGTAAAAACAACAAGTATTTTAAATGAAAATAATTTAAAATGAAAAAATATTATAATAAAAAAGAAAAACACCAGTATGAACTCGTCATCGTGGCACTTACAAAAGTCAAACCCATCGCGTTCATAAATACTCAGTACATACATATTTATTTAATTTAGAACAAGAAATTGTTATAAATTTCATGTTATTTAGTATGGAAATATTTATACGGAATTTATTGGGTACGAGGAGTAATGAAGTACAAGAGAGTATTAATGAAGCAACTACAAACGAACATACACTTTCAATTTACCACCGCTGGGGTATTGTTGCAACATGCTATGATACATTATTATACATACATATATGTATTTTTTTTTTTTTATTATTTTATTATATATATTTTTTGCTTTTATACTTGTTATAGGTTTTTAGACACATTAAAATTAACTATTTTAACATGTATTGTATTATATGTATATTTATATACAAATATACATGCATACATACATATAAATGTATGTAGGTTTCAGTTTTAACATTTATTTTATTTTTTTGTTAAATTTTGGTCTACATTTTGCAAAAAGTTTGTGTGATAGTTTATACATGTTTTACTCTGCTGACATCTACCATCCTGATGGCTATTAATGAATGGCATTTATATTCGTAGCAACAGCCAATGTTAATACTATAATTACCACATTTGCTGCACACAAAATATGTGGTGTAAACAACCACGAAACATGGATTTTTCCTAAATGAATTTACGATGACTACATGAGTTTGTTTGTTTGTTTGTCGGTATATTTCGTATGAATCGAAAATGACAGAAACTCAAAATGAAATATTCTTCAAAATTATCAATATATTTGAATATATTAAATCTTATTTATATATGATTAGTTAAACAAATATTCCTGTACTCTATAGTTTTTAATTTATACTTATGATTTCTCTCAAATATATTTAATTAATTTTTTTTCTTTTGTTCGACAATTTTTTAAAGATTATTAGCGCATTTATTTGTTCTATAACTTTTATCCTACTGAACCAATTTAACAGACTTTCAAAAAACATATAATAATTTGGATGAATTAGCCAAAATTTATTTCGCACAAAAATTGTCTTCACCTAAATGTTAAAAAATCACAAAGCTTAAATCTATAAACAGGATATAGCTTCAGAATCTTTAGTGCGCCGCTTTTTTGCTAGTATATCTTAATGATTTAGCTTTTTTTATTTTCAATTAGCTTATAATGCATATTTTTAAAGCTCTGACATATAATACTTATGCCATTTAGTTTTGAACACCCAAAGCCTTCCTCCCATTTTGCTTCATTTCATTATTTTGTTCAATGCAAATTTTGTGCTCAGGGTGAATGTACATACATTCAAACATATTTACACACATACTCATACTAAGTTAAACATAAAGTACTAGATGAAAATACTACATATATTAAATGACTTATATTTGTGTGCTTAAGTGATTGTGAAAATAAGTCGGTCAATGTAGATTGATGTGTATCAACTTATTTTGCACGTCAAACAACAACAACAACAACATAAAGAACAGTCAACAACAAAAAAGGAAAAGGGTTAGTGGAATCATTAGTAAAATAAACTGACAAAACACATTTAATAAAACATAAATAAAAGACCAAAAAAAAAAACATTCACTAACTAACTCACTCATTTAGTCAGTCACTCACTCACTCACTCTCAGCAATCAGCTAGTAATCAAGTTCTAACCTCATAAAAACAACAAACAAAATAATACAAAAAAATTCAAAAATTGCATCATGATATAAAAACGTAACAGAAGTGGGGTTGGGCGGAGACCAAAACATACGTTTAATAGCTGTTCTAGTATTTTGAAAGGAAAGCGATAAAAAGCTTTTTTAAAAATGTTAATGTTTTTAAGAAAAAGCTCTAATTTTACTCTGGCCAGAGAAAGAAAATGTCAGAAAAAATACTAAAAAAAAAAAGAGAGAAAGAGAATGTTTGTTTGAAAGGGGGTTGGTGAAGAGCAAGAAAAGCTGGGAGTAGTGACTAATATTAAAGCAAATTTAAATTAACGTATATTAACACTTTTAAACTTAATACAACAAAGCCAAACAAACACCAAAATAAAATATTAATAAAAACAAAAGCAATTGAAAAAATTATTAAATACGAGCACAACTACTACTGTTTAATACTTCAACGAGGGCATCTCTTTAAGAATCGCAAAAAAAATGTAAGTTTATTTTTTATAAACCTCTGGAAGGGTATATAAGAAAGATTTCATTTCTGGTTAAAATGTTCCCCTTAATTCTATTACTTTGAACTTTTCTGTATGATCTTCTATACAACGAAACTAGTAAAAATTTCACAAAAATTCAGAAACTTTTAAAATTACTTTAAAAAAATTATCAGAGACCCTATGGGCCATCTGGGTAACTTATTTAACCGAAATATAACCATAATTCAGTATTTCATCTAAATTTTCAATTTCTATCAAAAATTGCAAATTAATAAATCATGAATTCCATAAAATTCATTTTTCATAAAATTTAAACAAAATTTTACAAAAAATTATCAACTGAGTCCTCACATATTCTGCGCTCTAATTGAAATAATAATACCCGATACAATTTCCGAAAATACATATTTTCAAAAAAATAATAAAATAATATTTTTTCCCCATGAAACCTACCGATTTCTAAAAAGTACTTATTCTGATCATAATTTGAAATAAAAATTTTGAAAATAATTTTACTTAGAATTTTCAAAATTTTTTATTTTCCATATACTGTTATCAAAGACCGCAGATTTTTTATCTTTTTTATATATTTTTCATTTAAAATATAGTTTTTAGAATTAAATATGAGTGATCACCGCTACAATTGTTGATTGTTTATTCCTGCTAGGGAGGGGTTACGAACCATTCTAGTAAAAAATATAATTTGTAATGAAAAAATATGAAAAAAATTAAATATATGTTATCCTCACCAAAATATGCAATAATATGTTATATATGTAATCATATAATCATCATACGTTTGCAGCAGGGCTTCAGAAATACTATTAAAAACATTATTTGTAAGTGAAATTACAATTTAATTTCAATCACAGTCACACAAGTATGTATAACAAACTTTCACAGCTACCCTCGTATATTAGATATTTAATGATATGTACGATGTATCTTTAAAATGCACACAAGTTGAAGAGGTTGTGTTGCAGATAAAAAGAGCTTTTGCACGAAGTCATGATTATTTTTTTTTATTTTAATTTTCCTTTGTCTCTCCCGTAAAACCAGTTATGAAAGAACGAACGAACGAACAACTTCACTAACAAAATGTGTTTGTGTTGGAGACAAAGACTGAAGGTTTTTCATATTTCACAATTACTTATTTCTTAATTGGGCTAAGCAACGTTAGTTAGATGGGGCCTTTAACTGATATTTTAAATAACTGAAAATTCTAAAAGCTAAGGCCTAAACGAAATAATTTTAATTCATCACACAAACACATATTTAAAAGTAATGAAAATATTATTTCCCAATAAAAATTTTAATTATTATTTTAATTTATTTTTAAAATTTTCTTTGGAAATTTTCCATTACATAGTATTTTAAACATAAATTTTTATTTACAACTAATAATCGCTAAATCAAAATATTAATGTATTAATATTTCAAAATATTTATTTTAAACAAAATAATTTATTTCAAACATTTTTCATTTTCTTACAAACATTACCTCAAAATTTGTTGATCTAAGTAAATGATCACAAATTACTGCATATCAATCAAATGAATTTTTATTTTGCCAACAATTTTCATTTTAATGATACCATGGGGCTAAATATAAACACTATCTGGGCCAGATCTATGTGTATGTCTGTATATATATATCTGTTAAACAAAGGTCACAGCCAACGAACTCATGTAACACTAACCTCAATGAAAGCATAAAATTTACAATAAACCCGCATGTGTATTTGTTGTCTCGGCAAACAAAAAATTCTCGTAAATATATGAAAAAAAATAAAAGAAATTTAATTATTATTTTTGGCTGCAAGGTCGTTGTCAACATTCTTTTTCTCGGTGCCGTAAAACTAAAGAAAAAAGAAAACAAAATTTAAAAAAGATCAGCTAGCTGGCAGTATTAAGATTTTTAAATTCTAATGATTCTGTGGAGATGTTTTACGTGGATCAAAATAATAAAAGGTGGGTTTTGTAGGAAAAAAATTCTTTAAAGAATAAGGGGGCCCATAGTGTTTTTATTGTATTTCCTTTTCATGCCTAGATTTTCTAAAAATTCTACAAATGTTCGAAATATGTGAAGAAAATATTAATTTTTCAAAAACCAAAGTTTGGTTATATTTTATGGTGACTTAGCAATACCAGTTTGAAGAAACCAGCGACGTCAATATTATGAAGTGTGCGTTCCGCAACTTGAATTATTAGCGAATTTTTGGTGACATTGTGCAAACATATTTCAAATATAATATTTTATTTGGAAGCCGAAAAAATAAAAATAAATATCTAACGATTTCTGTTCTACGAAAGAAAAAAATCTAGTTGTATAACAGTTTTTGTAAAGTGATTATCTGATATTAAAACTTTTTATTTTTTAAACAAATAACTTACATGTAAAAAAGTAAAACTATCATATCAGTTCAAAATACTATTCTGAAATTATAACAGTTTATTTTAAAAATATAAAAAATGTTTGTACTTTTCAGATGATTTTTTTATATAATGCACACATGAAAAGTACCATAAAATAGTTTTTTTTTTTTTTGCGTAAAATTGTTCAAATGGCAAAAATATATTTTTAATAAATGAAACTGTTCTAAATTATAAAAGTTTATTTTGTAAATATAACAAAATCAGTGATTTTCCTATATGGAACCAAAAAAGTACATTTTTATGCAATATGAAAATGGAATGAAAATATATTCCAGAAGTATAACAGTTTACCCTAAAACTTAATAATATTAACAAAAAAATATATATTTTAAATAATAATTATATTTGTAGATGTAATAAAATTATAAATTTTAAAGATTTTTTATCATACACAAAGCAAAAACTAATTTATTGATACGGTATAACAGATTTTAAGACAATGGCCAATATTAAACAAATTTGTTTAATGTAAAATACTTACAAAAAAACTGTTCCAAAATTATAACAGTTTATTTCAAGGATGTAATAAAAAGACCAGTATTTAAGACAATCTATAATGTAGATAGAAGAAAATAATATGTTGGCACATTATAACAGTTTTTTATGTAAAGTATTCTAAAATTATTACAATTTATTTTCAAAATGCATTAAAAGTGTGACTTCTTTAGTCAACTGTTAATTGTAAAAATATTAAAAATTATTATTAACACTTTTTGAAAAAAATTTACCTAAAATTATAACAGTTTATTAAAAAAACATTTAAACACATTTTATTATGAGAGAAGGGAAAACTATTTTTTGGTACAACATAATTTATTTAAAAAAAGAAACTATTATTCCAAAGATACAATAAAAATACGATTTTTAAGACTTTTTTAATATACAAAAATTAACTTATTTTTACAGTAATTCACAAATTATTTCGAACTGTGATTAAAAATGAAAATTATTTTCTTAGTGGTTGTCTTTTATAGCAGAATACTTAAAAAAAGCATTTTTAAAATTTTATTATGTAAAATGACAAAAAACTCAGTTCACGCAGTAACACAAGCAATTCCATATGAAAATGTGAATGTGCTTCGTGAAAAAGAGATCTTTTGAAAAATTTTCTGACTTGTTCTCCAAAGTTTGAGACTGTCTGTTGCGCACGACATTAGTTTCTAGTCTTTTGAGTTCAGATCTGTAAACAATTTGTTCAACTTATTAAGGATTTAAGTCAGTTTCAGCTAGGTTTAAAATTGATAACTGCCCATAAAAATTGATAACTGCCCATATACAAAATCATCAGAAAGAATCAGTCTCTAATAGTTCTAATATCGCCTTTATGATATTTAGGCCTATAACTATATGAAGCTAAAGCTATAAGGCCCTCTAGTTGTTAACCTAACAAACCTGCATCTCACCCATGTACGACACGACCTACACAAAACGCCAAAAAAAAAAAAATAACGAAAAAATAATACACAAGTTTTTACCATGTGTTCTCAATAATATTTTGGTTCAATTGTGCTCAGTTCTCAATACTCTATAACCGTAATGGAAGTGCGCATTTACAATGTTTCCGAGTAACAGACTCTGACAACACCAACAACAACTACAACAACGTCAATAATACACATGGCAATAGAGCAGAGCAAAGCATAATACTGAACAAAATACTCTGTATCTAAAGAGCTCTAAACTCACTGATACTACTGGCAAATAACCAGACCAGACTACCAGACCGACCACTATCAAATCAAACTAACAACGAAATACACGTAGCAAACGTTTCATTTTCAACGTACGGACGTCGTAGTATATAAAAAAAATATTTAGAAAAAAAAACTAAACAAATTTTTGTTATTTTTTTACATTTGTATTGTTTTCTTTGTTTGAACAAAAACAAAATATAATTTGGTTTTTTTCGTTTTATTTTAATAATAACACAACAATTTGAAAATCTATGAACATTTAGTGCGCAATTTAATGAACACAACTAAGAAATCTAATAAATATATCGATGCAAAAAATATTTTAATTGAAAATAATTTAAAAATCTCATAACAAACTAATAAAAGTGCAGCAGCAGAAGCAGCTATTGAAATTGGAAAATTGCAGGAAAATTTTTTTAGAGGAATTACATCATTGCACGGACTACAAACGAAAGTAAGAAAAATACAAATATAACTTTTGAATTGAAGAAGCAGGGAAGGACGTGGTGGATGGAGGGAGCTTAAAGAAGGCAGCTGATGTAAACAGTAAGATATTGAAATAAATCATCTTTGAGGTGATTGTATGACTACAGAACCACTGTAGCTGGTTGTTACGACAAGTGAATGTGGGTTGAAGGCACCCCTGGCTGGTTACAGTATTTTAAGAAACAAGATTTTGTACGGAAATTTTTTAATTTGTCATCACTTAAACAGCAAGCTTTTTTTTTTTGTTGTGAGCAGTGTTTAGCATCATTGACAGCAGCTAGTTAGTAGCCAGTGAAAGAATCATCATCATCACCTTTTAAAGTGACCCCTTATAGAGAATTACATTAAAAAATGCATCATAATTTTCTTACAAGAACAATAAGCTTTATCTAACTCTTTTTCGAGTAACTCATGCCACCACTGGTTTTTATGCAACAACAACAACAACTAAAACACAATAACAAAACAAAGACAAAGCAAAACGTAAACAAACGCAATAAAAAAAAAGCAGAGGAACAACAACTACAGCAGAAAAATCTTGTGCAAAACTTTAGCTAACAAAAGCCCAGAAGAAAAACCAACCAACAACTACGAAGTTTGTTAGCAAAACACAACAAAGCAGAGAGAATGTAATTGAAACCAATTATCGATTTTCCTCAAAGCATGTTCTAGCGAATTAATCAACCGTGTTTATTTAACAAAGACACACATTTCAATGTGAAATTGTTTAACAAGAAAAACCAACAACAACGACAACAACTTTATCATAAATAACAATAAATAACAACAACAACTACTACTACAACAACAAAAAACAAGGAAATCATCTGTAATAAAATAAATTAAACGGAAAATAATAACTCTCTCTTTATTTACTCCACCTTCAAAACCTAATAAGGATTTCCAAAGTATCCAGTGGCAGCAACTAACTAAAATTAACTTTAATAATGCCGTCTTTATTAGAAGCTATAGAACGTAAATATTTTTCCGATTGTGATTTCGATTCGGAAGCCAATAAAGAAATTACCATAAGTGGCAAAGACAAAGAATCAACATCGTCTACATCTACATCGCCGTCTTCGTCGTCGTCGACATCGTCAACGTCGGGCGAACGTTTAATTTCCATTTTTATACCAAGGCTGCCGCCTCTGCTATGTGTGCCAGAGCTATTGGTGCTAAACGATTGTGACATTGATTGTGCTGGGGATTTCGATAGCATTAAAGACAAATGTAAACGGGTGCGTGAATTGGATTTGGCCCAAAATAAATTACAGGATTGGCAAGAAGTCTTCCAGATTGTGGAGCATATGCCACGCATAGAGTTTCTTAATCTAAGCAAGAATACTCTAACCAAACCCCTGTCCAAACTCTATATGCCACCCATTACTAATCTAAGAGGTATAGTCTTGAATGGTACATATCTCAATTGGGATAGCATTGATGTTTTACTGGAGCATCTGCCTGTTCTGGAGGAGTTACATTTAAGCCTTAACGATTATGAAGAAGTGCTATTAGATACTAACGAAGCCTGTTGTTGCCAGAATAGGGATGATGAAAAAGCCTGTGATATAATAAACTCTCCTTGCTGCTGTTCCCCCTCCGCCAAGAAATATAAAAAGATTGCTCCTCACAAGGCTCTGAAAACTTTACATTTTACCGGTAATCCCGTAGAAAAGTGGCCAGAAATTTGTCGTTTGGGTAGAATCTTTCCTCACATGGAAAACTTGGTGCTAGCCGATTGTCCCATTAGAGCTATAGAATTTAAAGACACCAATAACACCACCAACACTATAAACACCTCACCCCTAACTAAAACACAAAATGATAACCAAGAAGAAGCAGACGATTCACCCCAGCGTCACTTTCCCAATTTGTTATTCCTTAACCTCAGTTACGCCTCCATTAATACCTGGGATGATATAGATCGTTTGGCTACATTTCCCAAACTAAAAAATTTACGTGTTAAAAATTGGCCTCTCTGGGAACGTTTAGAATGTACCGAACATGAACGTCGTCAATTGCTTATAGCCCGCTTGCCTAACGTTGCCATTTTAAATGGTGGCGGTATTATCACTGCCGATGAACGTGAAGATGCCGAAAGAGCCTTCATACGCCACTACATGGATAAACCCGAACATGAAAGACCTTTGCGTTATGACCAACTGGTAGCTAAACATGGAAAACTCGATCCTCTCGTCAATGTAAATCTAAAACCCGATAAACGTGTTAAAATCCTCTTGACCTATCAAGATAAAAGTGAATCACGTTTAGTCGATATTTATCGTACGGTAGCTGATCTTAAAGTTAAATTGGAAAAAATTGTCGGTCTACCAGCCAATAAGATGCGTTTGTACTATTTAGATCAAGACTATAAGGAATTTGGTCCCGAGGAAATGCGCTTCCCCAATAAGTTATTGTATTCGTATAATATACAAGCTGGTGATGAAATTATAGTTGATGTTAAAAAGTGAAAATCTTCTTATGAAAATTATTTCATTAAAATGCAAATTAAAATTTTATATTCTAACACAAAAAACAACAAAAGCAAAAACAAAAACCAATTATATTATACTTATATTCTTATGTATTCTCTTGTATTGTATTCTACTGGTACTTTATGTATATTTTCTATATCAATAAACTTTAGAGTAATTATTAAAAATATATTAAATTTTAATTATATAACATACATACATATGTAAATAATGTAACTAAACATTTAAAATAAATAATATTGAAATGTAAATAAGTAAAAGGTTAAAATAATTGTAATAATAACAACAACAATAACAATAATAAACTAAAAACAAAAATTAATTAACAAATAAAACGTACATGATATTGAAAAAAAAAAAAACAAAAACGTTTCCCCCATTGTTGTTTAAGCTTTTGTTTGTATGTGTCGTATGTACTCAAGGGTGATGATCTAGATACATTCGTATAATATTTGAGCTAAATTTAAACTTGAATTAATTTATTGTTGAAATATTAATTTTTATTTTATTTTGGGTTAGATACTTATTAAAAAAAAAACAAGGAGAGTGCAGGGTGAAAGGTAAAGATTTAAAGACGTATTCACAAAAAAATATAATGTATGTTTGATAAATGTTTACTAACTTTTTATATGTAAATTTCCATAAGAAAAAGTTAGTTAACCTTTATCAAGCATTTTTTTCTGAATACGGCTGTTAGGTCCTAAGAAAAATCGATTCAATAATCGAAAAGAAGACTTGCGTTCGACTGTTATCTAAAAGACTGCATAATTTTACATTTGTACCAAGTAAGCCCATCATCAAACTGTATAAAATTATTAATTTATAAACTTATTTAAGCCCATCAACCCATTTTTGAAAAAATCGATCTATTTGTAAGATTTTTTTAGTTTTCGAGATAAATCGTGATTTTTTAAATTATATTGCACCAAGATTTGAATGATTTTACAAAAGCAAAAAAAAAAAATAATAATAATAATTAAAATTATACTGAAGCTATTATACCTTACTTTTTAGAACGTTCAACATTTTATACAAATTTAAAAAAAAAAAAATTAATTAATTAAAATCGTAAAAATTCAAAAATATTAAAAATTCAAAGTTTTTTTTTTTTTTTTTTATTAACTTGAAAATGACTCAGGTTATTTTAAAGGACTAACTTTAAAATGAGCCGTGACACTTTGAGTAGTAAAAATTTTTCAAATTTCAAAATTTTTCAACATTTTTAGATATGTTTTTATAAAACTTGGTACCAGGTTTCTACTTTTTTAAACGCGTTTCTGTGTAAAATCTATCGTTAGTTATTAATCGATCTTTGTATCTTTAATATATAGATTTATATTTGTAGTGAAAGGGGAGCATTTGACATAGGAGCACATTCATTTTTGTGAATTATCTTGGAAACGAAATAAAATTTTTAGTTTTAATAATTTATATCCTTTTCCTTTCATCTATCGAAGTATAAAATTTTCAACATACATTTATTCGTTTTTTACTATGTTATAAACAAGAATTTGCAACATTTGTTTGAATAAATTCCTTTAAAGAGTGAAAAAATTATCACCTGAGCGCAATACTTCTCCTGGGGTACATTCGCCAAACCGATGGTGGACCGATTTAACTTACCCTATAGGAACGTTGTAATCAGATACGAAGCTCTTACTATCTGTAGATATTTTGCCGTACATAAAGACTCCCCAGTATTAAATGATTTTCCCATGCATAGATTTAGGGACGCCATTGTTAATTGAATTTACATAAAGTGTTTTTTTTTTTTTTGCAAATGCTGTATTAATATAAAGTAACAATCTATCATATATCGGAAAACAATTCTGCCCCCATCACTTGGCGAATCTACCCCATGGGATGAAGGTTTTAATCACTTCACAAATTTATAATAATAATTAACTTAACATGAAGGCAATCAGTATAAAAAGGCCTTAAAAGACAATATATTATTGTTTTTTATTACTGAAAATTATGTATTGATATCGTGAAGCGTTTTGATGATCTAGAATTTGAAGCAAAAAAGTGGCGTATACCCTATCTACATATAACCATTTTTTCAAACACATTATAAAACATAAATTGTTCTTTTCGCTCGTCTGAAATTATGCTTGACTTTAACCACTATTGCCCTTATTTATTTTCGATATTCATATGAATGTAAATTTATATCGAACGACCAAATAGGTTTTATTTATTAGGTATGCCAATACGTTTAAAGTGACCTTAAACCGTAATCTTATATAAACATTTTGTTGGGATAATATTATCACTTAAATATTTATTTATTTTGAACATTAAATTCAAATTTCAATTCTATTAACCGCTCTTTTAATGGACATGTTTAATATTTAAACAAAATAAAAATAAAAGCTTTCAACTAATTGGCGCAAAAAATTCTAATCATCAAAAAGCTTTTCTTTTTCTCTATTGAGCGGACACAACATGTAAAAAAAGCTCTTTTTTATTTTCAAACATAACCAAGAAATTTAATTTATGTTATCAATGATAAATACATTAATATTTCAGATACCACATACATACGTCACACTTTTTAAAGGATATGGATAATAAATCTAGGTAAAGGAAATAAATATAAATATTTATATATATTATGGCTTTTTCAAATCTAATTCATGCTGTATAGCTAAAATTTTGTTTCATTTTAAATAAAACTGCTAATTCTTTTATATTTAAATATGTATATAAATTTCACTAGATACGTTGATAGTTTTGAAATTAAAAAATAAAATGGTAAGACAAAATGTATGAAATCAGAAATTTGCTGGAGATCAAACATGATTAATATAACTGATTGTTTTAGAAAAAAAAATGATGGTAACCAAATTTAATTATAAATTTATAAAAAATAAAAAATAATTAAGAATAAAACAAAAACTTAAGTAAATTTTTTTTATTTTTTTGATAGTACCTTGTAAGATACCAAGCAAAAACTTTGCTTGCCACGTAATGAGTTAAGAAGCTGATATAATGGCTCTTCACTACATAAAAATTAGATGAATAACTCATTATTTTAACACTGTGATGTCATTAGAGGCAACTACTTACTCTATATTATTACTGGTAGGCATTTCGGAAAGTCATTACTTAGATGTCTTTATAAAAACTAATTACTTTGAAGCTATTCAATAACTCATTAATTTAAAAGAATTGCAGAAGTCATTATTAGCAAAATTATCGATTACATATAACTTCTGAAACATGGGAAAATAAACAGCTTATATCTTTTTAAATTTATTTATTGAAAACATATATTCAAACTAAAGATTATTATTTGAAACAAAATTGTCGATATGAAATCTTCGTTCGATATAGAAAAGCAAGTAATGAATGCATTTTCATGTTTTACTCATTCTAAAAGTATGTTATTTTTAATTTAAATTTATTTTATTTTTTATTAATTTCTTCTTTTTATAAATACATTTTAGTAATAATTTTATTAAATTTAAATTTTATTTTAAATACAAACATTAAGCTTTATTTTGTTGACAATGATAATGAATCAGAATTCACAAATGATATTAACATTCGTTACCCTATATTATCCACAAAATAAATTGAAATTTATTTTTCTGTTTTTTTTTTTTTTCAAATAAAATATATAACAATGCACTGTGACTGGCAGCTTATCGACTAGATTCTCCTTTTTTTAAATCGTTCTGTTATAGACCGTATTTTATCGTTAATTTATTTTACATTTTGCTTTGCTTTGGTGCGAAATGTCAAGGTAAATTCAGCATAATTTTTAATAATTTCTTTTGACAACATACAATTTGACATTTTTACATAACAGGTTTCTGATTTAGTCTATATATATTATAATATCACAAAGCATCAATCTTAAAAAAGAATGTAGTTTCAAAATCTCTTATATGTTTCCAAGAGTTATTAATCCTAATATTGGGAACATCGATAAAATGTGGTCCTTATATGCAAAATCGGATAAAAAGCAAAAAAAAAAAATTACAAACGTTTAAAACATTCTGTGTCAGAAATACCCTAATTTGTGGCGTCATAGCTCCGCTCTATAGGTGTACTTAAAACTGCAATTTCCACTGCTACGCATATATGAAATTAATAATGTATTAAAAATAAAACTAAATTTCAAAATAATTGGGCAAAATAAAGCCCGTCAATTTAAAACAAATAAAAAAGGCGAGGTTAAAAATGAGGTAAAAATTTATTTCGATCCGAATATCTCTTAAACTAAAAGAGATAGTCTACACATGTATTTTGTGTAGATATTTATAAAGACTATCTATATATATTATTTATTTTCAGTCATATCAATGACATACCCGAAATGGTCAACTTTGGAGAGACACCCACTTCCCCCCTGACATCCTTAGGGTCTGTACTTCTCCAAATCAACTCGAAAACACCTCAGCTCTGACCATGTGAAGCGTTTTGCAACAACTGTGCTACGTTAGCCGGAAACCATAAACGTTATGACTTTTATCATAAAAGTCGAATAAAAAGTTTTTCCGTCAATTTTATCACAAAATATAAAAAAATAATAATAATAAACATATTTGAAATTTCAGAAACTAAAAAAAATTAAAAAGCATATCACTAAATAAAAGTAGACTCCAAAAAGATCACAATGATGTATTTTTATTTTGCTTAAACACTCTCATATAAGTTATTTTCCGTTCCTGGTAATGCCTAAAACTATTTTTAAGAAACGTAAGCTATGTATATAATATGTTACCACAACTTTTACAAATAATTCTTTACCACTGTTTGATCTTGCAAATGTTTTGTAATAGAAAACAGAGTCAAAAAAATCGGTAAAATGTAAGCTATAATTAATGATTATTAATAAATATTATACAATTAATATGGAAAAGTTCGATAATATTTTATATATCATTATTTAGAGTTGTTTTCTTTCTGGAAAATCATTAATTATTAGAAATTAAATTGGCTATTTATAGGAGTAATTAATGAGAAATGTACTTCAACTTATATTAATTTTATAAATAATTTTATTAAAGTTCAAGTGGTCGAAATAATCATACATAAAAAAATATTAAACGTAAATATGTATACCAATAATTATGTATAATAATTTGCAATACGAAATTTATTATGTATTTTAAAAATATTTTTACAAACAAACTTTTAATTAACATTTATCTTTGGGTGTAACCAGCGAACCCGATCATTTTAGTACTAACTTATGCCCTCTTTTCATCACTTACATATATTTCTTTAGTTAGCAAGTAAGTTACTCAAATAGTTTGTATATATTATTTTGTCTTACTGATAATAAAAGTGATTACGAAGAATGCACGTTAAAATTTGCTGCTGAAAAAAAAAAAAACTCTCAATTATGTTGACAATGTCAACAATACTCGTACGAATTTTTATATTCGTGACAAGTTTTTATAATGAATGATTATTTATTAGTATTTATACTTGTGTTTGCTTCTCATACTTATATTCAAAGGGAGGCGAATTTAAAAAAATAAAATAAAATACTTTTCGTCACAATCCTTATCAATATCCAATTCAGAAAAAAAAATGAGCAAAGACAAGAAATTTCACAAAAAAGCACGATCAGTATTAACGGCAAATCAAAAAGTAAACAACGGTTATTTATTTGATAGAATAAAAAAACATTAATCAAGAAATACAAAAAAAAATAAATAATAAATAAATTCTTAGGAAAATACCAATTAGCACTATAAACGCGGACTATCTGTGTCATCATACCGTCCCAAAAATATTAATTGCCCTTTCAAAACATCTGAATATACATATCGGAATTATTAAACTTCTGATTAATGACGAGTGACGACAATATTGATGGTTACACACTTATTTTGATCGTGTTTTTTGTACTATTCGCAATCTTTTCTTTTTTTTTTTTTGAAGTAGACAAATTTCATTTTAATGGGTTTGGTTTCCAATTTTCGGCTATATAGTTTACGAGCACATACATAGATATTTATTTTATTTGGTTTGAAATAATGTCATAAAAATAACGCATTTTATATGCGAGGTGTGTTAAATAGATAGACTTGAAACACTTTAGTGTTAAAGAAAAACAAAATACCAAACAACTTGAACAGTTAATATCGAAAAAAGGTTTTCAGTTTAAAACGTTAACAAAAGCGAAGAGTATTAAATTGAAATTCAAATGCGTCAGACGTTAAGACGATCAAAATTTTTGCAACGGCAATTAAAATTATTAACTGAGAATAATTAATTGTGTGTCTTGTAGAAAAAAGAAAACAAAATAAAACGAACGATTGGTTGAAAAGAAAATCCTTTAACTATGGATCCCGATAATGATCCTATAATTTTTTATGAAAAAACCTTTAAACTTAGGCAAGTAAAAGCAAAAAAAACACCAACTAAATACGGGACAAACTAACCATACATATGATCATCGAAACAACAACAAAAATACAAAAACATGATCGTTTTAATTTATAAAAAAAAAATCATTAAAAAAAAACTTCTATTTTTATGTTACAAAAAATAAAACTAATTATGTTTACAAAAATCTCTTTACAGGACATGTAAGCTCATTTCACGTCCACCTGATCGTTTAGCTCAACCGCGAATGTCACTACTGGGGAAGCCTCTAAACTATAATCGCGGCAATCGCCGTGATGTACGGTATAGAAGACTTCAAAGTCGTGTATATAATTTCCTGGAGAGGCCGCGAGGACTACCAGCAATTTTATATCACGTGGCGGTGTAAGTATATTTAATATTTTCTAATTTTAATTTATTATCTGATTAATGTTTTTATTGTATACAAAATATAAGAATTTTTAATTATATTATAAATTTTTGTGTAAATCTATTTAAAATTCATATTGTGTAATATACATTTCGCTAGTAGTTATATAATGTCATGGCTATTAGAGTGCTAAAAATAGCAACTTTTAAAATTAGTAATTAAAATGCTACACGCAGATTTGTCAAAGAATAATAAAAACTTAATTACAACTTTTTGTTAATTTTATGCCAATTAATTAAAAAAAAAAACTAACATAAATTAATCTTTTCTTGTTAAGATAAGATGAAATAAAAGTTTTTTTATTTAAAAGATTTCTTAAGTACTTGAAATATAAATATTTATATTATTTTCAAATTGATTGTTTATAAACCAGATTTATTTATTATATAAACAAATGCCCACTACCGGACTTTTGCGCATTATCAGTTTATACTTAAATACCCCTTAAGCATTCGTCAAGAACTTGAGTTTTACAATTGATTCTATTATCTATAATGATTATCATAATTTCGAAATTTAGAACGTTAATAGTTAACCCTCTAATGGCAAAGTATTTACAACTTTTTGATTTCTACAGATAGTGTCAATAACTCAATAATTAGATAAGAAAACTTTAAATGTTGTTTCACTGATATAGAAATAGTCTATAGTTTCAACAGGATTTAGAATAAATTATATGTCAATAGAAGTAATTTTTAAAAAATTTAAAGAACTAAAACAAATACATTCGGAACTGAGATTATATTTTAACTTTACATTTTAACTTTACATTTATCTAAAAAGAAGCTAATAAAGGTGCTGTAAAGAATAGTCGAAATTAAGATGATCAAAACATTTGCAAATCTTTTTATTTATTTCTATTTAAAGCAATTAACACTTATAAATGATAGGAATTAATATTAATAATATAATTTTATTATTTTTAACATTTTACAAAATGTTTTCATTCGCATTTTTTAAATTTACCAAAATCGAGTCTATATTATTCTGCTATGACATATCTTTTATAACCTTCGGCAAAATTTTCGCTTTAAATTATGTTTTAATAGATGTACATTAAAACGCTTTCTAAACATGTTTGTGTGGATTATTATTTTTAGTTTCTGGACATAACTTGTTTATAAACGAATTTGGTTGATTGAAAAAATCGAAATCTTATAAAATATATATGAATGATAGATATATGTAAAAATAAAAACCTTTGCACGATAAAAATAAAATTCGTTTTGCACGATATTGAATCGATTTATTTAAATTTTTTCTGTACGAAAATCGTGAAAAAATTTCCGATACTTCTTTGCAAAACTAAAATCACGAATATATTAGAAACTCGAATACTGGGCTTTAGAAAAGGTTTTGAGGCATAGCATTCTTGAAAGGTTATATGATCGTTTGATATATCCCAATAAGCACACAATTTTTAAACATTCAAGCCTTGGAAAATTTTTCTGGAATCCGACATGAATTCAAATATTAAAATATTTTAAACATGAAAAATAATTTAAAAAATTTAAATTTTTCAAGTAAAATAAATTTGTCTGGAATTTAAATTTCCTTTTCACTAGAGAATGCTATTCATATAAAGTGTAATACTATTTGATTTCAATTGTATTGAAGGCTTGAAATACATTTAGTATCAACTTGAATTTCAGTAAAAATGCTTATTGGGATATATCGACCATTCCAGGAAAAAACGCCCAAAAATATACCAAGTGTCCTCTGAATTTTTTTAAATTTTATACGTATAGGGTCTATGAGTATCTTTAAATATAATTGAAACGTTTGAAATCTTTACATTAAAATAAAAATCTCAAATTTTTGGCACGCTCACATGTACTGTGCAGAATTTCCCCTTTTCTTCAAATAGTTTAAGTTCTTTCATATAAGAACTATATTTTTCTGTTATTATGAGTATCTCTATGTATTTTGTTAAACAAAAATTATTGTGTTACTTTTTAAAAAATCCTGAAAAATAGTAAAACTTTATGTATCAGACGATTTATTATTTCAAATTATGCTAAACAAAGCATTTTTAAATACACTTTTGAAAAATTAAAATTTAATAAATTCGCAACTAACAAAAATGCATCTAAAAACTGCATTAATGTTTTTTAAATATTATGGATCGATTAAAAAGCGAAACTAGATCGCAAGTTTTTGCAATTTCACAAAACTGAAAACTGAAATTGGTCAAATGCTTAATGGAGTTTTTGTATACAAATTTTTGTCGAAATTGAAAGCCATCAAGTAAAAAAATATACATATAAAAATATATACTATATATGTTAGTTATCGGTGGAATTTATAAACACCATTTCAACTGACACACTGTCGCACAAACTTGGTCCTTGTTACTCTTATATATCGTCATCATTTTGTGTTGTTTGTTAAATAAAATAAAATAAAATAAAATACAATGTATTTGATTGAATCAATAATCGGATCGTATGAGTTTTTTAAATTTTCTGGCAAGTTAAAGATTTATTTCAAGACCACTATGAGAGCCATGATTTAATAGCTCTTTCTGAGTGAAGCGTCTTCTAAATGGGCCTTCTTAATTGAACGACACTAATAGGAGTCAAAAATAGTAATATCTGGTCTGTAATGCGGGTAGGAAAAATTTCCCATCACCTAATTTCCACGGGTTTTAAAAGATAACTTTCTGACCCCACCAAATACATATAATTACTCTGGATACAGAGTCTATCCTGCTGCTGTCCGCCGAACTTACATTTTAAGAGAATTACTACTGCTATTGGGATATTTAGTGGAAATTATGGAATTAAGTGCATATACCCAATATATTTAAAAATTAAGGAATTCATTCGAATGGCTTTTAACTTTTTAAACGTTAATTTAATCCATTTAAGAATATTTACTAGTATAATATTAAAAATTGATTGAAACTAATGCCCTAATTATTATTTTTTTATGATTTTATTCTTTAACAGATTCCTAATGGTCTTTACCTGCCTTGTTTTAAGTGTATTCTCAACGATAGAATCTTATGAGAAAGAGGCACTATTTATATTATTTAGAATGGAAATATTAGTAGTTATTTGGTTCACAATGGAGTTTTTCATGCGGTAAATTAAATACAATTAATATGAAATATTCATCAACGGAATTGTAATAAAATTCAACTTTTTCTCTTTTAACAGGCTGTGGTCATCCGGTTGTCGTTCGCGATACCAAGGATGTGTTGGTCGTTTTAAATTTGTAAAACGACCATTTTGTATTATAGATATTATTACTATAGTTGCTTCCGTAGTTGTATTAGGCATGGGCACATCTGGCCAAGTTTTTGCCACAAGTGCTTTAAGAGGTTTACGTTTTTTCCAAATCTTACGTATGGTACGTATGGATCGACGTGGTGGCACTTGGAAACTATTGGGCAGTGTAGTATACGCACACAGACAAGTAAGTTATAAATATATATTTTTAAAATTTTGAATAACTAATTATTTTTATTTAATTATATAGGAACTGATAACCACTATGTATATTGGATTCCTAGGCCTTATATTTGCATCATTCCTGGTGTACTTAATGGAAAAAGATGTTAATGAAAAATTTAGTAATTTTGCTCAAGCCCTGTGGTGGGGTGTGGTAAGTTGTCTGATATAAATAAATCATAAAACTGATAAAGAAATTATTTAAACAATAATTTGTTTAAATTTATATGTATTTGTCTTTGAAATATTTTAATTTATTGGTTTGATTGATAATGACTTTTAAACTAACGATTTTTATAATGTTGTCATATTTTGATAAATTAAATTATTTTTATAAATTAATAATTTAAAATTATGTATAAATATTCAATAGTCTAGAGCCCATAGAGTAATCTATATAGTTTAATCAAGACTGTAGTCTAGTTAAGACTAATATATAGTCTAGTATAATAGTATGTATGAAAATACATATTTTTTAGCCATGAAAGAATAGTAGTGTACTTTTTAGTTAAGACTAAAGTCAGAACTGCAATGCAGTCTATAGTCAAATCTATAGGCTATCCTATAGTCTAGTCTATAGTCTACACTCAAATCGTGTCTACACTAGTCTATAATCAAAACAATAGTCCGTTTGAGTCTATAGTTGAGTGTATAGCCTATAGACTATATTCGAGACTATAGTTAATAATTTAATCTAGATTATAGTCTAGAGCATTTAATCTACAGACGTATTCAAAATAATAACTTTTTTAAATTTACAAAATTTACATTCATATGAAAAGTTAGCTACTCCCTAGTAAGCAGAAGTTTTTCATTTTGAATACGAGTGTTAGTCATTATTCAAACCTATAATCATGAGCATGACTATGGTTTAATCGATAATCAAGACTAAAAACTAGTTTATAGTTAAGTCTATTTGAAGTACTGCAATCCTATAAAGATACTTATTATCGAGGTGTGAAAATTTGGCCATAGAAAATAATATTTATTTAAATTTATCGTTTGATTTTTATTTTTTAACTCGTCGCGCTTACTAACCGAGAAAGTAATATTATGATCGAAATATTTAGTTTGTTAAATTTCTTAGTAAAAAAATTTAAATAACACCCTTTTAAGTTTATTTTCTGAGTTTTCAATTTCTGTAATATCATATCAATAATATAAAGATTTTTTACTTTATGAATATTGTATTTTGTTTAGGAGTTCATTTTAGAAAAGTACATTTTCTCAACAACGCTATTTACCGACAAAAAAAACCAACACGTTGGGATTTTTCTCAAGTTGGTCTATTGGAATTGTCAAGACTATAGTGAAGTTTTTTAGCCTAATTGATATTTTATAGCCTTAATTTGAATAATTTTTTTTAATTATTTTAATTTAAAATATTTGCAATATTTGTATTTTAGATAACCCTTTGCACAGTGGGCTATGGCGATATGGTTCCTGAAACGTGGCAGGGTAAATTAATAGCCTCGTTTTGTGCATTATTAGGTATTTCATTTTTCGCTTTGCCAGCCGTAAGTTATATTATTATTTCAATATCTTGATCCGATTGTAAAATATTATTGAAATTTCTCTTTTTATAGGGTATCTTGGGTAGCGGTTTTGCCTTAAAGGTTCAACAACAACAGCGCCAAAAACATATGATACGACGTCGTCAACCAGCTGCCTCGCTTATACAGGCTTTATGGCGTTGCTATGCTGCCGATGAACATTCAAGATCTGTGGCAACATGGAAAATACATCAAGTAGCTTTACCCAGTCCGCCTGCCTCGTAAGTAAACAATACTTTTTTTTAACAAAAACTTTAATTGATGTTTAATATTATTTATAAGAATTTATAAATATGAATTCTTGTTTTGTATGTTCAATGTTTAATCATTGTTATAATTATCATTTGATTGTTGCATTAATTAAGAGAACAAATCTATGATTTTTTGTTTGCCTGAGGTATGTTTAACATCAGAGTTTGGACATTAATGAAAGATTGAAAAGAAAGTAATTTCTCAATAAGATTTTGTTTGGAATATAACAATTTGAAAAGTGATTTTATCTTTAATTAACTTTGTTCTGTGAATTTTATTTTATTATAAAACGAATGATTATTTACAAATAATTTTAATTGAATATAATTTATTTATTTTTTTTTAATTAAATATTTAATTGATAACAGATATCATTGCTGTACGCAATTAAATGGCATTGCAATCAATAACAACAATATTGAATTGTAAATATTCATAAATAAAAATTATTTTACACAATATAAAACATCGAAAATGATGAATAATTGCAATGGAAAATGTTTATTTAAACATAATTTTATCATAATAAATTCTAAAAATCTAAAACTAATTTTTGTTCTTATATATTTTGAAATACATACATAATTGATATAAAATCACTTTTGAAATTACAATTCCAACGGAAGAAGCTAAGATTTTTCTTACAATACAAAAAAGCCACTTACTTTACTTCTTTCTCTATTTTCCCATTACTCTCAAAAGTAAATTTTTACAGAGTATCATTATCCAAAAGTGCATGATGGCATTTTGAATCAATCATTATGAAATTGTTTTTTTTTTTTTTTTAACTAATTGAACCAAAAAAAATAATTGTTACCTTTTTGGTTTTTCCATATTTTCAGTTCTGAGTATTGGGATAGACTGTTTAAAAATTTAATTGAAACTAGGTAAACTTCATATCAATAAAACAAAAAAAACAAAAAAATACCATAAAAACAAAAGCATTTTTCCAAAACAAATACCAACAACCAACCTACAGTATATTGAACACCACCGTATTTATATTGTCAGTCTTTATCTCGCATTCACCTCTTTTTTGAAACTCTGTTATTTCTCATTTATTTCAAATATTTGCGCTAGCTTTCGACAGTTTTTTTTTTTTAATTCACTAACAAAATTTTGAAATAATAGTTATATAATGAATTGAAGTAATGTGGAGTGGGTTTCAAATATATTATAAAATTTAATTTTATTTTATTGCTAAAACAAAAAATAATGTATTTTTTTTGAACACTAATTTTTCTATTATTCTCCTCTATCCTTCCGGCTTAATGGTTTTTTATTGTAATTTCTATTACACACTTTTAAAATAAATATATACACGAATTTTACACTTATTATTAAAAGAATGCACCGGAAAAGGATTTTGTAAAATTTTAAAATACACACACACATACATATATGCACCCTAAATACGGAAATGTTTAACAAAAATTTTAAAATACATTTTCATATAATTCATTAGTAGTTAGAAAAGTTCGCCTTTAAAAATAATTTATTTGATAAAAAATTAACTTGTTGTTAAACTTATAAATGAAAAAGGGTATTGGTATTACATAATGTTTTTTATAATATTTTGTCAATCAATTTCGTTCTAATTTTGTTCAAATACAGTGCTGTGCAGATTATAAGCAACCAAATTTGGTTTACCCTAAATATTGAATTAATTTTTAAATTATTAAATCTACAACAAAACTAATTTCGTAAAATTGTTAGCGAATATGAGTAATAACAAACATCTGCACTTTAGAAGATGTGAATTTGTTTCCATTCGCAAAAATTAGAAAACAAAACGTTCAATTCTAAAAAAAATTTCACATTTATAGTAAAAATGTCTAAATATATCATTATTTATTTGTTATCGTTGTTTTAATAAAAATTATTATTTGTGATAATATATTCCAATACAATTAATTTTAATATTATTTAAGATAATACTTCCTAATTAAGGTATACAAATATACTTGAGAGACACTAGGGACTTCCGCCAAAAAGCTTACTCTACAAAGGTACATTTTTTAATTTCTGTTTTTATAAAAGAAATATTTTAAAAAATTATATACATTTTCCTAAAATCAACATTAATTTTGTTATTAAAAAATAATAACATATTAAAAAAGAGAAGTACTTTTATTTAAAACAATATTTATATGTACATTTTAAACCGCACTGTAGCAAAAAATTATTTTGGTCACAGAAAAGTTGTAATTATGTCTGCTCTTGACATAAAAGATATAATTTTTCTTCTAGTGAAAAAATTATATCTTTTTCTTAGAAATCTAATAAAATGTTGATATTTATTTAGGTTAATAGGTAATGAAATGAAAAGTCATACATAGAGAAATATCTTGTTTAATTCTATGTTTTTAGATGAGAAAAAATGCTAAATGTACTTTAAAATCTTTGAAGGATTGGATTAAACATAATTACTTAAAATTTTTGTTAGACTTTTTTAATCATGTGCTCTTATTACTAGACGCAAAATTCAATTGGAAACTATACTAGGGGACATTAATCGCATTAGAATTGCTTAATTTTAAGAAAAAAAAAATATCAAAACTAGACCAAAAAAATGAAACAAAATATTAATATGTTGCTATTGTTGTGCACATTATTATTTCAAGATTGTAGTTTGTGTTTTATTATTAGTATTAATACTTTAATATGTGCATTATTTCATAAAATTATTTTTTTATATAAGAAAAAATAGAACTAGTTTTAGGTTTACCGAATTTTTGTTGCTTTTGTTCTGCTCAGCACTGTGTATATATTAGGGTATCCAATTAATCGGGGTTTAATATTAATCGGTTTATTTGACAAATAATTATTTGAGGTTATTAGTTGATCGGTTAATAATAAATAATACTACGTATAAAATTGAATCGATTGAAATAGTTATTAAGAAATTAAATGTAGATAAAATAAAGTTTATCTTAATAGATCTATCATCTATTTTTTTGGGAAAATTCGACATTTGACCTAATACTATAAAATGTTCTTCATATTTAACTTTAATAAATCAGCTTTTTTAATATAACTTTCTTTATTTTCTGTGTCAGTATCATGTCTTATTATAAATATACTGTTATGTTCATGACCTTATGATTCTTACAGGATCCAATGGAAATAATGAAATTCTCACAAGTAAAAGAATTTCAAAAAATTGCAATTTTTCATTTCCAATTTTATTAAATTAACTGTTTAAGTAAAAACATAATATCCAAAGAAGTAAATAAAAACCTAATCTTAGGATCCAGAAGTAGTACAAAGACGCATAATTTACACTGAATTTCACTTCGGTTTATCATTGGAAGATGTTCTATTTCTGATACCTATTAAGTGAGAATAAACTAATGAATAATGAAATTATGCTTTAATGGCACTTTAGTTGTTATCTGCATTATTTCTTGATACCTTTGGAAGTAATGAAAAAGTATTTCCCTAAAAAATTTCTTTATTTATTTTTGCTGGAATATAATAGATATTTTTGAAATGCTGTTGAAATAAATTTGCATTTCAAATAAAAAATTATTAATTTATAACACCAAAACAAAAGTAGATTTTGGTTAATCGGTTGTTCGACACAAATTACTCGGTTTATTCCTTATTTGAAAATAGACATTTTTTAAGTATTCGAACAGTTAATCGACCAAAATTAATCGGATAACCGAGTGGCGATTAATCGATTGGATACCCTATAACAATTTCAAAATAATTAGAATATTATTTTTAAGTTACTACATTTATAGAAGACAAATTCATATTATAAATGCAATTTAAATTAACCGTTAACTGGTTAACAACTTAAAGGTAAAATTTTTTACTTTTCAAAAAGAGAAAATCGTGAACAAGTTCGCTATGAATTTAAAGAATTTAAAATTACTCTATAGGGTATTGTCAAAAGGCCTTTGCATTTTCAATTACTTCATATAATTAAATAGTTGTGAAGTTGATGGTGACATTTTTATAATTATTATTAGATTATGATGAAGTTGAGAAAAATCTAATTTTTATTAAATTGGCGTTAAAGCCGTCTTTCTTCACGTCGGCGATATTTTTAGATTTTTTTTTTGTGTGTTTTTTTTTTAAGGAATGAAATGAAATTTTGTGGATATCATATTAGATGTGTGAATTAATTCACTTTGAATTCAATATGCTAGTTCAAAACGCAAAAAATATCGTATATAAATACTCTGTCACCAAGGCAATGCTTTGCATTTGGAGGGATCAGAAGAATGTAATTTGTGTCATAATATGTGAAACTTGGTGAAACGATCACGGAAGTGCTGTTTGAAAAGACCATTAAACACAAAACGACCCGCCACAAGTCCATTTAAAAACCATTTAAAAAATCCTATATTTTTTCACCAATCAAATTACACTGTGTGACAGTAATTTCCATACATAAATAATTTTGATAAATAATTTTTTCCTCGAATTGCGAACTTTTCAATTTGAAAAGTGAATATGAATGATCTCTAGTTTGATACATATAGCGATTTTTTATGTATTTTATATTTTATATAGGCAAGATATTGCTTTTTTGTCTATTATTTGTTTTGTTTGATTCAGAATGCTCTGAATCTGAAATACTCTCTAATTCAGAACGAGGTATTAAAAATTGTTTTGATTGAATTTTGATAAATAATTTTTTCCTCGAATTGCGAACTTTTCAAGTTGAAACTTTGTTAATATGTATTCAGAATGCTCTAGCTGAAATACTCTCTGCTTCAGAACGAGGTATTAAAAATTAACTGATTTTTCGTTGATCAATAAATAAAATAATCAAATAATCTATGGGAACTAGTAGATGTACTTGGATGCATCATGGAGTATATTAATAAATTAACTGATAATGTTGTTCAATTTAATGTTTTTTTTTTTTTTTTTGCTTTGTAAATGGTGTAGGGGTTTCTAAGTCCAAATCATTTATCATTATACATATATTTTTTTAATTAACAACCATTTTCTCATTTGTAAAGCTTGAAATAAATTAAAACACATGGCTTAAAAACAGAAACATATATACAATTTTTCGTAATCGGTTTTATATATACTATATGCTATTTATATACAACTGTGTATGTAAACAAACTCTATAAATGTAATGCCTAAAAATTTCATCTCTACTGTATTTTAAATTGAAATCAATTTGAAGAATTGTTTAATTTGCTTAAAAAAATATTTGATTTAAAATACAGTTTAGTATTCAAATGCTTTATAATTATGTCAGACAAATTGGTGAACAACTAAATTTTTATATTATTGGTATAATTTTTGTAGTCTTTAAAGATTTTATTTAAGCTATATCTCAGATTAAAATATGTTGGGTCTTTTCTATTTATTACTCTGTAATTATTTATGAACTATGTAATCGCTTGATAAATTCTTAGAAGTTTAAGAAAGAAAACAATAAAAAACTTAAAAATTGATGATTACATTTTTTGGAAATTTTAAAGTAAAAAATTTATGAAATCAAGTATGAAATAATAAAAACCATAAATAAGAAAAATGGAATACTAAAGATATGGTCACAAAATGCAAATATTCGAAATATATCTTAACAAAAACACTTAAGGCATAAATAAATGGTGACTGCTGCGTAATACGGCATAATTGAAAAAGAAAAACTTTAAAATGTTTCATAAGGGACCAGCAACTATATATTTGTTAGTACAACGAATATATAGTAGTAACAAAGTTATCATCAATTCTCAAAAGTTTTTATTGTTTCTTTTGTCATTAACCTTCAAATTACTAATTAAACAAAAAACTACACGAATATACCTCTACTAATTAAACATTATTTCAAACTTTCCTCCATCAATCAATCTTCATTTCGTTATGAACAAAAAAAACCAAATCAAACCTTCAAATCAATATCACAATTTCGCAGAAGAGCTTCATCTAGTTTTAAGCACAACGCATCTTTTGTGGCCCGCCTACCCACCATCCGACGTCACAAACCCCAGTCTATGCAATCACCGGGCGGTGATGGCATAAAAACAGTCGCCACCAATCGCGTCTCCAGGTATACGCGCAACATACGTGAAATGAATCAATCGGTCGAAAATCTTGGTGAGTATAAGTGTTGAAAATCTTATTAAATTTAAATGAATTTAGCGTACGTGCATGTTATTTTTCGATCTCGCTTACTTTCTTCTTTTTTAATTTAAACGCTTTGAATTTTTTTACCCAAAAAAAAAAAATAAAATAAAAAAAAAAAATAAATTAAAATATTTGAAAAGCTCTACAGCCCAGTGTGCATGCTAAGCCATAAATTATTTTAAATTTAAGAAAACGACAGTTATATAATAATTTCGTCGGATATTGTTGTATATATATATTTAAACAAATTTATTTATTTACAGTTACATTTTAATGCATACTGGCTGTAGTTGCAGCAAAAAAGTTTTATTATTAATTTTATTATTTATTGCATTGGCTAGATTAAGACGATTGCAAAATTTTTTTGGAAATAATTTTATACAATTTTCTAAACAATTCTTTGAAATTTAGTTTCAAAGAATTGTTTAGAAAATATAAAACAGCTTCTTTTCACAGATAGAACGTCATATCAATCAAAGTTTTCATTAAGGTAGTTTATAATAAAGAAAAAAGAATGAAATTTATTTAACGAAATGTTACGTTAATACAATTAAGTGTATTTAAAGTAATCTTTTTCGTTAAAATAATAAACGAATTTCCTTTTATGAAATGCTAAATCAGTAAGAAAGTAAAAAAATATATTAAAAATATTCATGAATTTAATGTCATATAGAAAATAATGACAACTTTGCAACAAGAAACAAACAAATTGTTTCATCAATTTAATCAATGTTTTATCCTTACTTACAATATATTTTTTTTTTATTTGAATAACCTTTAAGTTCGATTTTTGCAAAAATTATTTTTTCAGGTATTATTTGTTATAATTTTTACAGTAATGAAAATCAAAAATTTGCAATCAAAATTAATCAAGTCAAATTTTAATTTTTAAATTATAAAAAATATATACTTGTAAATAAAACAAACCAAAAAAAAAAAAAAAACAAATATATATTATAAAAATATCAATATTTAATTATAAAATTAGGAAATTATAGGTATTGAAAAATACCGCCATGAAAAAAAAAGATACTATCACAATCACAACCAAGAGAGAACAGAAATTTTTGATTTTTTTTCCTTTAGGGAACCAGCATACGGGAATTGCATGACTTTTATCAAAATATATATTTTTTTTATTAAACAACAAAAATTATACTTAATATATTAAAAAAAAAAAAAACATAAAAACCATCAAACCAAAATAAAAATAAAAATCTTTATAGCGATTTGCACTTGTATTAAAAATATTTAATGTTTAAACAAATTCAAACTTCAAACCCTACCCCAACTTATAGAGCTGCGCCTCTGAGGAATTTATATATATAAAGGGGAATTATTTATGAATGTAAGTTTCTGTTGACATTAAACGATCTTTTTTTCTCTTTTGTTTTAAAATTTCTTTCCAATCATAATCAAAGTAATAACTTTCCTTAATTTCTCCTTATCATTTTACTTAATTTTTTTTTTCAAATATGAATTTATATGTATGAAATACTTTGTATTTTTCTCTCACCGATTTTCACAGTAAATGTTGATTTTTATATATATATATATATAAACTATGTATACTATATATACAAAAATAAAAAACTTAAAAATATATATACATATAGATTTCTTTATAAAGAATCAGTTATCAACACTAATTAAATATAAAAAATAAATTTAATAAACAAACAAAAGATCAACCTAAATATCTATAAAATAAATTCCCAACTTTAAATAAAAGCCAAAGAATTAATAACATATTATATAAAAAGAAAAGTTAATGTTGATGTTCAGTGTAAAGCAGTTAAAAGCATGTCTATTTCAAATAATTTTCATAATTTTGTTTCTTTATGTTTTTTGTTTTGTTTTGTTTGTTTGTTAAAATTTAACCCACCCACAACTGAGTTAAACAAAAGTTATTGGTGTCTCTCATATTTATTTAATTTCTATGACATTGCTTTTTAAGTTTTTCTTTAACTTATATACTTATGGTAAACTTATGTATTCTAAATATTATGATTTCATTAATTAAGGGGATGCAACGATCAATTTAACTAAATCCAAAGATAAAATTTGGTTGAACATTATTACTGCAAATATGCTTTTCTTAACCACGAATATGGTTCTATACTACAAAATTGTATACTAAGGTAGAAGAGAACCATATTATAGATGGTTGTGGTGAATGTATTTTGTATTTACGAATACTAATGTAAATTATTCCAATGACTATAAAAAAAACTTTCAATCAAAATATGTTTGCCACAACAGCATGTATTCATAAAAATTGTTAATACAATGTGAATATCGTTGGACCAGGATTCATATCTATTAATAACACAAATATCCATTGCATAAATTAAAGTGATTTATTTATTTTCCTTTTTCTTATACTTTCGAGATATTGACAAAATTTCGTGAAATACCATAATATAATATATAAATGATAATATATGATAAATCTGAATTAAACTTATTATCATTATTATTATTTTTTTGTGAGGAAATTTGAAAATATTAAAAATGCTAATAAGAAAAGTAAATAATGAATCCGCCAAATCAACTACAAATCAAGAGAAAATATTCCGTGTTATTTCCAAGTGTATTTAGAGAATAATCGAGTGTTTTATAGGGGATATAATTGTAAAATTTAAAATATAATAAAGACTGAAATTGAAGCTTGTCCAAAATTACGATCTTAAACTTCTGAAGTAGAAATGAATCGTTAATATGTTATGTGTTGTCAATATTTTCTTATTATTCTGATTATAAAATATTACTCAAAGTGAGACTAAAAATTTTATGACTCTTTAATTGATTACATATTGGAAACCAAATCATAAATCGTTGCATCCGTAAGAAATAAAATTTATTTTTTCTTTAACATAGAGGCAAACAAATAAACTAAAATATGTTCTTTTTTATTTATTACTTGGATGTCTTGCAAAATGTAATTCATTATCCTGGGTTTTGAATACATTAAAATCAATTATGAATATTAATATTTGTTTGCTTTTTTTTAATTAAAATTGAAAATAAACTAAGCTTATTACAAAAAAAATATATATATATTTAATTTACTTAAAAATATTTAATCCAATGAAAAATGTATGTATGTGCATTATTTTATCAATCAAAAAAAAAAAAAAAACTTTTTTAAAGTCAATTGATAATTATATTAAACAAAAAAATTATGTAAATTTCGTAACCATTAAATATCACGTAAAGTTCAAAATAAAAACCCAGAATACTTTAAATAGTCACAGAAATGTTAGAAACAAAGATGGAAGTCTAAAACCACCGTTACTATTTTTATTTCCTTGTTATTTTTTAGTTTCTTTTTTATTTTAAGAGAATGTTCAAATCTAATCTGGTTGGCATTAATCATGTTTTTAATAGTTAAAGGAAGGCATCCCACAAAGTGTACCTCTGCACAATGATTATTATTCTTAAATAGGGCCACTTCAATTTGTGCTCATTTACATTGGGGATTTTCCCTTAAAAAAATCGTTGCAACGTGGAGTAAGAAATGTTGCATGATTTCATTATACAACAGTATTTTAAGGGCTCTTGATGTTTAAAAGACCTTTCAAAGGATTTTTCGCTAGTAGGCAAACATTTTTTTATAAACTTTTTAATTTTTCTATTTTTTTTTAACAAAGTAGATTCAGACAAATATAAAAGAGTAATATAGTTCGAAACTCAAATATTTTAATATAAATGTTTTTAGCATTTAAATGGTAATATTTCATTTAAACTTTGTATTCAGCTATCTCTCATTATATGGGGTCATTTCTCGTCAATTCTGATTTTGCTAATTTTTTGCATACGCATGGTCTATGGAGCTACTTAAATATCTCTATTTATTTTTATTTCGAAAAATTCGTTAATTTATTCAAAAGTTTTTAACGGATTTTAAAGATTATGTAACAATAAAGATAAATGTAACAATTTAAAAATAATATTATCATTGTAATTGTATTCATAATACAAATGCAATTTTAGAATGCATTTTTTTAAATTTTCTACCCTTTCATTTTTTCTACGTTTAATATAAAAAAAATGTTAAGTTTGCTAAAAAACTGCAAAAAAAAAAATAAAAATAAAATATTTCTTCCAATTTCTTCATACATTTTTTTGTGAGTTTATTTCAGAATTAATTGTTATAATGATATATTATAATTTGTTATTTATGTTTTAAAACTATTTGTCCCAGATTAAATGCTAATATATTGTATAATAAACATATTTATCTTTAATATTATATAAAAATATTAAAAAACAAAAGGGTAGAAATTTCTTAAAAATGCATCCGAAAATTACATTCTTGTTGTGTGTGCATCTTTAGCAAGAAAAATATTTGACGAAGAGAATATCTCTAAAAATCAAGTTAAAATCTTGTCATTTCTTAAATGAGGTCTAGAAATCACGAAAGTTAAATGAAGATCTAATGAAATATCCCCGTTAAATGCTCTAAACATTTATGCAGAAATTACTTTAACTTCGAACTATATTGATATATATTTTTCGAGTTAACTGAGATTGTCTTGGTTATAAAACAAACAATTTGTCAGCGAAAAATCCTTTGGATGTAGGGTTACCAGTTCGACTGAATTTTCTAGTTTTTTTACGATTATACAATTTCCAGCCAAATATAATTTAAATATATTTCTTCCTGAAAACAAAACCAATTCATTAAGGGAGCTCTATTAATAATAATAATAATAATAATAATAATAATAATAATAATAATATAATTATCGAGCTACTCAGAATGTCCAGCCTTTTGTAAATGTGGATATGGCTACTCTATTTGGAGGGTTTATTACACATATCAAGATCTATCTAGAAATTATTCCTAAGGATAAACCATAAAAAATATGTAATAGTTATTCTTTAGATATCAAAAGTACCAAAAGTCAAGGAATTTATAATTTTAAATCAATTTATTCTATAATAAACACATAACTATAAAAATTATACAAAATTAAGTTTGAAAAATATAAAAATAATAATGACTCTACAGGGTTAATAAAAATGTTAATTTGAAAATAGTTTAACAACAATTGTATATTGAAAATACATTAATTTAAAAAATTTAAATCCTTTAGTATTTTCCTAAACAAATATTAAGTTTTGATAAAACAGAAACAAAATCGTAAGAAAATTTTTAGTTGGCCATTACACTAAGGAATACCTTCCTCAATTATTCTAACTAAAAATAATTTTTACATTATTGTGTTATCTTTTTTTTTTTTTTTTTTTTTTTTTTTTTTTTTTTTGTTTAGTCCTTATACTTTCTCTTTCTTCTTCTAATCTTTCTTGTGTTTTTGTGTGAATGTATAAATGTTTATTTGAGAGAAAATTAAAAGCAAAGGGAAGCTGCTTAGGCGTTTTTTTAGGAAGAAACATTACCAAAATTACAAACAAAAAAGAATCTTTGCTAAAAAATAGTTTTTGGTTTTTCTTATTGCCAAATTTATTGCATTTCAGAAGTGGTACAAAATGGAAGATCGTTAAATCCGAGTTTTAGCGAAGACTCTGTCGCAGATACCACTTTATTGAAAAAGAATTCCGATGGTAAGTTTATGCACGCCTCTATTACAAAAACAAAATAAAAAAAATAATCATAAATACAAAGTTGTCAAATGGATGTTGTTTTAAATGTTGTATACAGAATGTTAACGATAACCGATTAATAACAATACAATAATAATATTAATTAATATAAAAAATATCGCCATAAACGATAATGATGACAAATTATAACGATAACAACGACAACAAATATCGGTGGATGTTATATAATATATTCAATACTTTGTGTAGAATTTTTAGAAAATTTAAACACGAATATTACATCATGTAATGGTTGTCTGTAGGATAATTTTTTTTTTCTTATTTAAAAATAGTGAGGGGCATAACTAGATGATATATGATAGGTAAAATATTTAGGTTAATGAAGAATTATTTTAAAAAATAATTTAACATCACATACATTTTGTACTGGAACAAAAATTTTAGTGATTAAAAAAAAAATTAAATGTTCTCTTAAAAAAATCATTTCCGTAAACAATTTCTTCTACATGCAAAAAATCTTGGATTTTTTTCTTTCAAGAAAATCTGAACAGTTAAGTTTAGTTCTATGCTAACCAAATTTTAATATAAAGGACACCCAACAATTTGTTTTTGGGAACATTTTAATAATAATTTTTAAAAATTTTTAACTAAAGTTTTTACTTATATTAAGAAAATCCCCATCCTATCCTTTATGTATTTTGTGTAAAATCCCAGCGTAAAAATTAAATATACATTCTTTTACACAATTTCTCTTTGTCTTTTAAATGTAAAAAATGATACAAAAAAAAAACTGCAATATTGTAAATGAAAATGTTAATTGAACAACAATTCAAATTTTGTGTATATTAGCAGCCTTAAGTCCGCGCTTTTTGGCCCCACAGCGAAGACATAGTTCTGTATCGCTGGGAAATTTATCATCTCAAAGCGAAATTTTACAACATAATTCCCTGACAATACAAGAGAATGAATCGTATATGGGTGGAGACTTTAGTAGAAATACCAGCAGCAATATAAATCCAAACAACAGCAATAACAACAACAATAGTGGCAACAGATCTAAATTGATTTTCAGCAATGTCACTTCTATACCCATTGTACTCTGTGGCATGCTGCAGAGTGATATATTTGGTTCTAACTTAGCCATGCCTTCTCGTCCAAGTCCATCGATTTGTGATGACAGTAGAAAACAGCAGCAAGAACAACAAACAAGACGTAGAGCCTTTTTCGATCCACAACAATTTGGTGATGACACTGAAACCACTAATGACAATCTTACAAGTCACTTAGATGAAGGAAGTGCGTAAATGATTCCTTTTAGAAACAATAAAAATCAAAAACATAAAAGTGCAATTTGCTAAATAATGTACACCACTCCACTTTTTTTTTTCCTAAATATATTTTTTTCCATACCATTGTAATTGAAATCCATGTAATATAAACGTAACGTGTTTTTACTTAATTATTACTTATATTCTTTGGAAACAGCTCTCGTGTCTCTTACTCTATTATACATAAAAAAAAAAATCAAAAACAAATTATCTCAATGAAATGTCATTTATGTTGAGCAAACAACCAATCAGTCAACCACACAAATAACCCGGTGTCCAAATCCCTATTCCCTGAATGATATGTAAACGTACAAATTTCAAAATATATCCATAT
Source organism: Phormia regina (assembly GCA_001735545.1). NCBI lineage: Eukaryota > Metazoa > Arthropoda > Insecta > Diptera > Calliphoridae > Phormia > Phormia regina. The sequence goes on from MINK01187653.1 coordinate 41,871, forward strand.
AAAAATTGTACTTTAATATCGAATTTGTTTGCTTTTCAAGCTAGTGTCAGTCAGTTTATAATTCAATCAGTCAGCTGGTATAAAAATGTATTCTTATAATGCTAAAAGAACCACCCACCACTACAACCACCACGCCTATCTATCACTATTACACGCATCACTATAACACAACCTTACACCACCGCCTCCAACTACACCGAGTATAAGAATATCACATTCAAACGCTTTTAGTACGTTCAACGGATATGGAAGAATCGAATTATTCGTTTGAAAAATACCAATTCCTAGTCTCTAAAAGCTAAGCATGTTTGAAAGATATTCTAAAAAAAAACGCACATCCAAATCTATCGCATGCACTATATTTAAAAAATTGTTGATTTTTCGTAAAACTAGCACTTAAAATGGCACGTTCCGTATTTAGAATCCTTAAAAAAAAATCCAATAGTTTTTCAATTTAATTTCGTAAAAAATGTATGTATGTAAGAAGAAGTTTGTCACATTACATACATTGTGTAGTATTTGAGCAGCAAGTTGTAATTATGTTGTAGAATACTCTTGTATCTTGTTTAATATATATTCAAATACTTCTTTTGATTGTAATTATTATTGAATGTGTCTGTAGATTATTAAATGGATCTGAATGGTTTTTTAATAATTGTATTTTTCGATTTTTCTAATAAAAAAAATTGTCTGTTTGTATTTTCTTCAATTCCAAAATAGATGAAGATGATGAACCACGCTGCACTCAATTGACTAATCAGCACAAGACTGCCATAAGATTTATTAGAAAGGTAAGTAAACAAAAACAAAAAAATGCAACAATATGTTCAGTAATTTGACATAAAATCGGACTTTTTGTAATGAAATTAGCACTTTAATTTGGCTTTAAAAAAGTTAAATGTGAAGCACACCGTCTGTGGTAGATACGATAAACATTTAGCATCATTTCTTCTCATTCTTTATGCCTTTTCACTATTTTAAAATTCCAGTAGTTTCAATAAAATTACTCAATATGTATACATATCCGAGAATGTAGATGTATTTTTACTATACCCTACACAAATTTAAAACTGATTTATCGATTTTTCTTACTCTTACGTCCATACTACAGTAATCAGATCTCACTGAATAGGACTGTGAACTCTTCCGACCAACTAACTATTCTCTATGGGCCAGATTATCTGATATAATTTTAGTTTATATTTTTCTGCTGATAGAAAATGATGTAGGAGAACAATATTTGGAACATATATATATAAACTCAGAAATCCAGGAGGAACACATTCCTTCCCATATAAGTTCCCAGTTTTCAAACTTCACAGATAATAAATTAAATAATATACATCATCGCGATGGGACCAGTTATTGTCGAGCACAAAAATTTATTTATTTTTATTAATGTTTCAAGATTCCAAGAAATAACACGCTTTTTTTTCTTAAAATACAATTCACAAACTGTCTATATCACGCATATGACTCACTGGCTTTAAATTTTATATTTCACACTTTTAAATAAAAATTAAATATAAAGAACATGACCAAACTCCCTTTATATAAGGTTAGTAGAAATGAAATAATTTTTTTTAAGACCCCAATAAAAAATTACCAACAAGCACATGCTGGTAAAAGAAAAAAGGATAATCAAATCGTGTGACCACTACATATCGTTCCAATCATCCTCTTAAATAAATAATTCCTAGCAAGAAGTTCAAAAAATGTTGGAACTAAGTTTGAAAATGTGTCCTTCTAATAAACAATAATGTAAGAAAGATTTTGAGAAAATTTTGTACAAAGTAGTCAATCCTTGCAACCAATCACACAACTCAAACAAACAAACAAACAAAGTCCGAATTTAGTTGAAATCTATTTACCAGTTCCGGAAATTACAATTTCCTGTATTTACATTTTGAAAAATATTTTTCAGCTTAAATACTTTGTTGCCCGGCGAAAATTTAAAGAAGCCCTCAAACCCTATGATGTTAAAGATGTTATGGAACAATATGCCGCTGGTCATGTAGATTTATTGGGACGTGTTAAAAATGTTCATGCCAGGTAATATAAAATATTCAAATTAATTCAATTTCACACATAAACTAATGAAATATAAAACTGCTTAATACTAATTTACAGACTAGATCAAATATTGGGAAAACAGGGTTCCAAATCAAAAGACGCTTATGCATCTAAAATAAGCTTAGCATCAAGAGTGGTCAAAGTCGAAAGACAGGTATTTTTCAATTTAATATTAAACCATATCTTGTATCTATTTATTATAATATTTTTCTTAGGTGGCCGATATAGAAGAAAAATTAGATATTTTAATTAAAGCTTACATGGAAGACCGTCATCGGTTTCAGTCTCTTCCCCCTAATCCTCAGGTCTCTAAACATTCCAACAACAATCACCTCCCTAATCATGGCCACTGTGGTCTTACTACAAGTAGTAATATTAATCAAACACTAGATTGGCAAAATCGCACAGCGAAAACAACAACAAATGATGCTATAGCATCGGCAACAGCAGCAGCAGCAACAACATCATTAGATGCCTCAACGACCACAGCTGGGCTGTGCCCCCCTCAGGGGACCAATGAATATACAAAGGTATTTAAATTAAAAAAAAAAAAAATTATATATACATTCAACACATATATATGTGTATAATTGTTATTATTATTTTGTTTTTTTAATATTCAGTCTTCCGATACCTGTTCATATCCTTTATCAGCCGATATTAGACCGGCACGTGTTTATCAACAGCGTAGTAGTGATGGTTTCATAGCCGACATAGATAATAGAACTAAAAAAAGAGTAACCTTAAGGTAAATCACATTAAAAAAATATATATTTCGAAAATTTCAAAATTAATCTTTTATCTCATATTTTCGACTTAGATCAATATCACAACCATACGAAAAAGAAAATCAACTGGATGAAGTTGCGATATCAATACCTAATATAGAAACACAATCACTTGGCTCTAGTCCTGGACAAAGGCCGGAAAGTTCAAGTAAGTATATATCTAGCAATAACAATACTAATCAGTCAACTCAAAATATATCATTTCAACCAAATATTTTCAGTAATATTAATAGATGAATATGAAGATTTGGAAGAAGAAGATCTCAATTGCGAAGAGGAATTCGATCAGTATCCGTCATGGGAAATTGACAGTGATGCCGTAGTCGATGCTGATGCTGAAGGCGATTGTGATGAAACAACGGAAGATACCGCCTTATTACACCGACCAACACGTACTGCAATAGTTATTACACCTATTAGTCCCGTATGTATTACACATTTAAATTATTATATCTAGAATAAATATATTCTTATAATGTTTTGTGATTTCTTACAGGTAAGCTCCGCACATAATCTCCAAAGTATGGATGACCAAAATGCTCCTACAATCAATAAATCAAATTTACTATCACCGGATTCCGGATAGCAATCGTAACATATGTATATTTTTTTATTATCGCTTACAAATTTATACTCTTGTGTTCAAAAACAACAAAAAAATATAGATGCATAAAAAAAAAGAAAACAAAAAATTTAAGAAAAAAGCTACAGAAATAAATAATAAAAGCAAAATACAAGTATTTTCACCCAAAAGAAAATTATCATTTGAATTTGTTTACCTAAGAACACGTAAGGCAAGATGTGTCTGTTCTAAAAACGAATAAACTAAAATTATTGTCCTTCTGTCGAAAGTTCCATTGCAGGAATAATTTTATGAAAAATCTAAAACTGATCACAAAACGCAAATGAACT
>MINK01187654.1:0-38897 GCA_001735545.1 Phormia regina
AAAAAAACAAGTATTGAAAATAAAAAAACTAAAAATGAATACCTTAACATCATTATCATCAACATTAGGTTTGTTCGTTTGTTTAGTTCCACTTACTGTATGAAGACTGGCTATTTTAGCCTGCTGGTGGTTTTAGATTTAAGTAAAGCCTTTATCGGCTTTATATGTTTTAAGTTTGTATTTGAAATGAACAATAACAACAACAACAAATAGTACTAAAGCATTAACTACAATAACAACATTAGCCAGAACAAAATAAATAAATAAATAAACATACATTGAGTTGAAATGAATTAAAAACAAGTTCTTTATTTTTTTATTTAAGTTTCAAACTCATTTTCTTAAGTTGGCACAAAAAAAAAATACTGATATATTGTGTATTTTGCTGCTGTTACTTTTTATGTTAAGTATTTGTTGTAGTTGTTTAAAGCTCAAATTGTTAAGAAGAGTTACAGTTAAACGAAATCATATTAAATAGCTTAAATAAAATTGAGAAAATTTATTAAATTTTGGAAATAAAATTTTAATTTTCTTTTATATTTTATAAATCTGTTTTTTTTCTCAATAATTTTTAACACAATAAATATTTGACCTTTTTCAGGCTAAATAGAAAAAATATCATCTCTCAATAAAATACAAGTATAATTTTTCAAATTCTTTAAATTCATGATTAATAACAAATTTTTAAAACATAAACATTTAAATTTTTTTCTCTCGAACGTTACACTGTTCCTTTTTGCTCAATTCTTTATATAGAATTTTATTTTATACACATACATACATATGTATGTATATGTTTTTTTTTTATATTTTTAGCCTTTTTGATTAGGTGATCATCGTAACGCATCACATGCCATGTTCTTTAGTTAGTGTTGTTGTCATCATCGTCGTCATCATCATCTTCTATACACACACATTTTCTTAGCCTTATAGACCATATACACATACCTTTAAGTATGTAGTATAATCATTGTAAAAGGCTTAAATACAAAAACGAAATATGTATGTATCTATACATATATACACACATATATATATATATATACATATATACTCTCTCATAATGTTTAAACATTAAGGCATACTTATAATGTTTGCAAGCTGATTCTAAAGATGATGATGTTGTTGCTGGTCAGTTTGTTAGACTAAGGAATGGAATGGCATAAACAGTCGGTCACTCATTGGTTTCTTTACCAAGATATTGATGTTTAATTTTTCTTTTCTTTTTTTTATGATGTTGTTACTTAAGATATTTAAATATGCAAAATAGTTTTCGGTTAAAATGCACACAAAGTAGTTTTTGTTTTTTTTTCTCCATCTACTTTTCTACCATGATCTGTGGAATATACTTATATATGATGGCTTCTGCTTGTCTTAGGTGATCTGTATTCATTTCAATAATATAGTTTATATTAGTTATTTGTTGTTGTTGTTGTTGGGCTCTTTTGATGAACTCAATGTCGTTGTACTCCATTATACCTCATTATCGCCTTGAGCGTATAAATTATGTTGATGGGATTTTTTCTTTTTACTTTTAAAAACATTTTACTTAAAATGAGTTTTTTTTTTTCTTATTTTTGTAGGAAAAGAAAAAGGTTTAAAAATGTTTTGAGGTTTGGTTTATTTTTTGGGTTTCATTTTTAAATTAGCTTGAAGGTGGTGTTAAATTTGTAAAATTATTTTTTTATTTTTCGCTAAAGAAAATTTCGTTGAAAAAAAAAAAAAAAAAAANNTTAAAAAAAAAAAAAAAAAAAAATATGAAAAGTTTAATGAGATAATTACACAGGTAAAATGGTATTCGAGATCTGTTTTAATATATGATACAACCTCCATAATTTTACAAATCGCATAATTAATTCATCTTTACTAATCCTAATTATTTTGTTACTGTTTTTTTTTTTTTTATAATTCCTAGTAATTCTCTACAATCCCTTTATAAATTTTAATACTACTAAATTTTATCATTAATTATTATCATAAAAATTTATTTTATTTAACTTTTTTTCACACAACTATTGATAAAAAAAATTCTGGAAAATTGGTTTCCCTTCATAAAATATAAAAGCAATTACATAACAAATTCTATAAAAAAGAATGAAACTTTTTTTTAATATTTTATTTATAATTGTATTATAGATAAATTCCCAGCCATAAAATACAATAAATGTTTTAAAATTTATATTAAAACAAAAAACTACAACAGCTCATTGATAACATAAGTCCATTATATATATATTTATATTAAATAAAACAACAACAACAACACACATTCACCAGCCGTAAATTGACAAATTATAATAATACTATGATTTTTTGTATATATACACCGTTCCTACTTTAATACCATAAATAATGCAAAAAAAAATAATAATAAACAATTTTAATTAAATTATAAAAACAATATGAAACATTATTTAAAAACCACAATTTTTAATTAATTTTTTTTTTTAAATGTAGCAAAAAAAAAAAAAAAAAAAACAAAAAATAAAAAAAAAAAAAAAAAAAAAAAAACCCATAACATTGCAACCTGCAGCATTTATTAAAACATTTTATGAGCATTCAAAACTTATCTTGACTTTAAATAATAAAGAGAGAAAGAAAAAAAATGAGAATTTTATAATTTTTTAGAGAATTTATTCAAATAGTAACTGTCATTTTAACACAGTTTACGGGCTTTACTGCCAGATAATGAACAATAGTACAAGAAATTAAATTATTTTAAAAGGGGAGAATAAATACAGTGGAATCTAAATAAAATAAACTCTAGGAGAATAGAAAGAAATTAAACTAAAGCATAAACAGATACTGTAGAAATTTTGTTCTTTTTATTTCAATTTATTATTTAATTTGTTTTTTTTTTCTCTCTCTCTCTCTTTTTTAAGTTTTACTGTTTTTCTCTAAACAAATCTTTATAATTTCTTTCAACAATTTTAATTTTTAATTGTTTTAGTATTCTCTTACTATCTTTTTTTTTGGTTTTGCAAATTATTAAAATTTTTTATTTGTTTTCTTTCTTTTTTTCATGCTAGTTTTTTTTTTCTTGTGTATTATTTTCAGTAAAACAAAGTCGTGCTAAAACAATTCTGTTTAGAAGGAAAAAAAAATAGGAATAGTTATAATAAAAAGTATTGCATGCAACCATTCAATCATTTAATCTTGTTTGCATTTTTTTTTTGTTGTACTGCTGTTGAAGTTTTCGTTTTTCTTTTTCGCCAAACTGCCATGTGCTGCTGTTAGTTACTATTACTTCTGCTTCTCTTCTGGACTCCTTTTTAAGTTTTGTAAGCCATGATCTAATAGAAAAATTTTATGCTTGTGTAAACCATTTGTCGACAATTTTGTTTAAAACATGTCCGCTATTTTTTGTATTTTTTTTCTTTTCTTTTCTTTTAAGAAAAGAGACTGTCTAGGCCATCAGTAAACAATTTTCTTGTTTAAACTAAAACCATGTACGAAATAAGTTTGAAAAAATTGCAACTCCATGCAATTTCTTTAGTTTATAGACTTTGTATACACATGTATTAATTCAATGTTTTAGTTTCTTTTCCTTTTTTAACATGAGTGCTTATAAAAAAAAAAATAAAATTAAATAATGTATGACTTAAACTTCAATGAATAGATACCAAGTATGATTTTAATTTTTTTTTTTTTATATTAAGTAAAATATGAGAACTTTTTATATATAAAACGAATTCGAAAAGCTCTTTATTTTAAAATCGAATTTGATAAAGAATAATAAGACATTGTTTCTCAAAATTCGAATACCTCTTTACATTGATAAAAATTTCATTTTTTATGTAGAACTTATTATACCTTTTTTTTTAGAGTAGCTAACCTGTAATATGAAGACAGGTTATAAGGCGGACTAAAAGTCATGAATAATTATGGAAACTATATACAAAAATATGAAAATTTAATATTTTTTTATTGTTAAGAAATCAGATATTTTAATAAAAATAAATATATTTTTTAATTAAAATATTTGTTAAAAAATAATAAAAAATAAAAAAAACTGATGGCAATATAAAGAAATGTACAATTCAATTTTATAAAATTTTTGAATTAAAAAATGTTTTAATAATTAGTAAAAAAATTATAATATTTTTGTCTTTTTTACAAAACTTTTAGTAAAAAAAAATACACTGAAATCAACACAATGCTTTGTTACAACAAGGCAATAATAAAAAAATATTAACAAAATTGAAGATGGTCTTTTTAAGATAAACGTCTTTGAAGATAATTTTTAGAAAAAAAATGTGTTAAACATTGACAAAATTATTTTAATTTAATATGGAATTACTATATGGTAAATAATTTTTTTTTTAAATATTTATATATAAAAATTATTATGGAAAAATTATAAGATTTTTATTATGAAAAATGGAAAAAAAAACATTATTATAAAAATTTATAATAAAATTTTGTTTTTAGATTTTTTATTATAAAATATTTTATATAAAAAATAATTTATATATAAAAAAAATATAATAATATGTTTGTTGCAAAAAATCTCTAAAAAAAAATATTATTAAATTTTTTTTGTTATAAAAAAAATATAAATTTAATTTCTTGTCATATTTTATATATTTTTCAATTTTTATATTAAAAATATTGTAATAAATATTTTATTAACAAATAAGTTTGAATAAAATGTTTGTTACAAAAACTTTTTTTATTATAAACTGTTACAAAAATGTAGAATCAAATCCTTATATGTTTATAAAAACATAAAACAAAATTTTATTTAAAAATATTATTATAAGTTTTAATAAAAAATTTATAATAAAAATGTTTACTAACATTTTAACTTTACATTTGTTTTAAATTATTAATTAAATTATTTCCGCTTCTTAATTATTTAATACTATTCCATTATTTTTATTGTCATAGGTTTTAATTATAATGTATATTTTTTTGTTTCTTTCTTTTTTTGTTTTAAATTATAAAACAATTTTAATATGATTATGATTATTATTATAAACATATTTTAACAATTTATATTTAATAACCTCACATTCTCACTCTCAACTGCGCTCTATAAGTTTCATCTTAATGCAATTAACGATAAACATTTAAAAATGTGTCACCATTAATTAAGATACAAAATACTTATAATTAAATATTATAAAATAGCAGCAAGCAAAAAAAAGAAAAGATAGAATAAAAATACTAAACTATTGAATAATGGTGGGAAAGTCTAGCAGAAAAAATATTGTAAAAAACTGAATTTGAAATTAAAATAAAGCTGAAGTTAGGTAAAAAAAATATTTTAAATTTAATCTAAAGCATTTAAAAAAAAAAATTAAATAAAAACTTTAAAATACTTTATAATGTCTTGGTAAACGTTTTTTGCATATAAATGCATAAATTATTTTCTTTTTTTATATATTTTAAATTATTATTTTACAAATAAAATATTGTTTAAGTAGTTTTTTCTCTCTGACAAACAATCGTATGAAAAAATATTGTATTTAAATAATTTATATTAATTTATTTAATAAAACAATATATAATATTTTTTTATTATTTATTTTGGTTTATTAGTCTTTAGTTGTATAGTCCTATTTCATTTATATAATTTTCCTAGGTGTATGTGTGTATATTAAAGCTTTAACAGATAAGCTGATTCTGACGCTGTTTTATATTTTGTGTGTTGTTGTTGTTTTTTTTTTTTTATTTAAATTTATTATATACAACACATTTTTTTCTATATAAAAAAAACTTTTTTGAAAAAAATGTTTTGCATTTGCATAATTTTTGCATTAATAATGGGATTCAATATATTCACAATAAACATTTTGTTTTTTTTATTTATTTTTTGTTAATTTTTTTCGCAATGTTTTTTTTTCTCAACTTTTTTTTTTTTTTGTGAATATGTGATAGCTTTGGTGGAATTAATTTAAATTATATTTTATTTTTTTTTTTCGTTGTTAAGAATTTGAGATTAAATTAATGAAAAAACCACCAATAATATAATATAATTATTTTAAATATGCAATGACACATAATAATGAAACAGGATTTAATTATTTATAAAATAAAATTAAAATAATGTGTATTTTTTATATTAAAAAAAAAACTAACCAACCAATCAGAATTAAGCAGGGATATTTAGTTAATAAAAATATTAACCAATAAAAGCAAGCGGTTAAATAAATAAATTATGATTAAGAGGAAAATTATATAAATTTAAAACTTTAAAAACTAAAAAAATTAAAAAGTAAAATTTAATTTCTAAAATAATTACTTTATGTTGTTTAAGGTTTTCCTCAACCTGTTCTCAGAACTTTAACTAAACATAAAATTGTAATATTTATTTAAATTGTATGTCATGTCTAATATGTATTTAATATGAAGTTTATTTCTTTTATTTCGTAAGAAAAAGTAAATACATTTCTTTTTTTCCATTCCTTCAAATAAACACACTAAAGCTGCAAATTAGACATCCCTTTTGGGATTAATATTAAAACAACATTCACTTGAGCCAAAAGTAAAAAAAAAAAATGGGGAAAATTACAAAAAAATACTTTCTAACTCCCTTTTAACAAGGAAAAAAATACCAACAACTAACATTTATTTTTATTATACACCTTTTTGGTTGAACCAACATTTTTTTTTTTGTTGTTTTTTGCCAAACTCAAGTTAAACACCCCCTCAATATTTGATAACCTAGTAAAACATTTTGTGGTTACTAGAATTGTCTTCTCAATGGGCATAAATGTGTTGGGTATTACTTACATTTTAATGTTAACTTTATTTGCTCTTACTTTTTGGCAATTTCAAATTAGTTTCTACTGCTTATAAAACTGTAATTTTCTTTTACGTTTATGTACAAACAAAAAAAAACATTGCCTACTTCTAGGCTTAAAAACCTTTATATTAAAAGAAATGTCTTTTTTTTCCTCATAATGGCAAATTTTTTTTTTTTATGTAGGCATAAGTAAAAGGCCATAAATTAGTCAACACAAATTAGAAAATATGTTTGTTTGGAAAATGGCATAGAAAAGTTTTTCCTTTTTTCCAAACATTTGACTACCCTTCTTAGGATTTGTTTTTTTTTTTTTTTTTGCCAAAAATGGAATGTATTTAGTCTTTGAATTTCTTATAAATTAGTTGTTAAAATATTTACTAATGTTTTTTATCTAATGGTTTTTGTTACTTTTTACATAATTTATGGTTTTTTTTTGAATTTTTTTTTCCTAAAAATCCTTAACTTTTCTAAATAGAAAAAATTATATTATTAAAATAGCATTTTATGATGTCAGTTTTATTTAACACGTGGTTAAAGGTTAAAAGCCTAATTTTCCTTTAATACGAAATATTGCAAAAGAATTAAACGGCTTAAGGTAAAAAAAGAATGTATTTTAATTCTCATGTCAATTAAAATTTATTATAAAATAGTATAAAGTAAAAATATATAATAATTTATATATTTGAAATCATTATTCAAAATCATTAGTATCTTTCCATATTTAACTATTGAAAACTTAAGTAAACTTTAGTTTAACTAAACTCGTTTAATACAAATTTTAATTTCATTCCTTCAAAACCCTTAATTAATTAAACATACTTTATGATAGTTAAACTAAACTTTCAGTTGTAATTAAATTATTTTGCTATGTGTAAACAATTTCCTTAATGTCTTTCTTTTCTATTATCCTTATTTAACTAATCATGGTTTAAGTAAAGTTTAACTACTTTTTTAACATATTCTGTTTTTTTTTTGTTTTTTTTTGCTAAGTTGTTCTTAACTTTAACCTGCTATTTTAAAACTGTTTTATGAGCAAAACATAAGTATTTAACATAACTCTATTTTTTCGAACTAAAACTAAATTATTTTTATTTTCCTCATACTCTTGTTTTCATTTGCATTGTCTATTTGTCTTTCAAGTCCTTAATATTATTACATTTCGTTTTTTTTTTTTTTAGTATACATATATTTTTGTTATTGTTGTAGTGTTTTTGTCGTAATGACAATTGTAACAATTAGTAGAAGTTTTGTTTATTTTCAGTTACAACATATAAGTGCGTGTTTTTTTTTTTTTTTTAATTTTTTTTGGTGCTTAATATTTTTTCTGTATAGTTTTTGTTGTATGTTCGGGTTGGTTGCATGCAAGTGCTGAAATTTCTAATAATTAAATGACTTATATGAATTTAATGACAATGACGACAACTGCAACACACGGCAAAATATAATAATAATTGTTTGTAATACGATTTTTTAGTTACAAAAATGAAAAAATACTGAAATGCACTCATCAGAAAAAAAGCAAAATGTTTATTAACACAATATTAATAATCTACATTATGGCACTTGTAACGTTATCAAAATGTAAAAATCTTTTTGTGGTAAAAAAAAATATACATAAACATTTAAACTGACTGCAGTCGTTTTTTTAATACTCAACTTTTATTAAAACAAATTTATTAACAGTCTCAGAATTATTATTAATTTTATTTTAAAAATTAAAGATTTTCAACAAAGATTAAACCGAAGGAAAAATGTTTTAAAGAAATTTTTAATTTAATTTGAAATTAATGAAATTAACATTTGTTGTGGCTTATGCAACATGAACTATTTTCGTATTCAATAAAACCTAAATATTCTAGCCTAAATTCACAAATATTATTACCCTATTATTACTCTTAAAATAGGCCATCAAATGTGTTTGTATGTGTGTTATTTTGAAATCCTGTTGCTGGTTTTGTTCATGGTTGTGGCGCGTAATTTTCAATGTCATTATGTTCTAATTGAGGTTTTGTTGAAAAATTTTTAGTTGCGTATTAAGTCACTACTAAAACTAGTTACACCAACAATTAAACCAAAACAAAATAACATTTTTTTTTAACAATATTAGAAAATTTTCATACAAAAATTTTCCAAATAGTCCGTACAGACAAAAACAAAAAACACAAAAATCAATGATTTATAGGTAAAAGGAAAAAAAAGGATTATTTAAAATAATTATATTATAAATATAAACATTGAATGTGTTATTTGGTTAGTTGATTGTATTGGTTTTATTATCATTATTGCTATTATTGATAAAAGATCTTTATGATGGCCATAATAAATACACAAAAACTTTTACATGTTGTAATCATTATTATTATCATCATCAACAACAAAATTTTTATTAAAACAACTTTAGGACTTTGGTAATGAAATGTCCATCGTTGATAAATGTATAAAAAAGAACCCTTCCTCCATAATTCCACAAAAAAAAAAAAAAAAAACTTACAAAGTAATTGCGTTTAAATGCATTTGTATTATTATCATTAATATACATATAGTTTTATGAATTACACCTATAGTTTTGTAGTTTTGTCCTATGTCCATATATACAAACGACCAAAACACATTAAGTACGTTCTACCACAAACCACTCAATTATGACACATACCCAAATGCTCTGGCAGCCACTCTTATATTAACGCTTTAATGTAATAATTGTGTCTACAGTAATTTGTGTAGTAAGTATTTTTAGTTGTTGGGAAAACTTTATATGATGACATTTACAAAAGAATACTCATAGATAGTTACAATGGTCGAAATACATACATATACATATACATATACAGTTAGTGGCAGTAGTTGTTAATATAGTAATTTCTTTGTAACAAAAACTTAATGTAAGTTGTGTAAAAATAAGTGGAAAAGTTTTGTTGTAGGAGAGTACTAGTAGTAGTAGTAGTAGTAGTGTGTGTATTATTTTGTTTTGGGGAGGGGAGAAAACAAAAAATAAAACAATTACAAATTTAGGTTTCATAAGTGTATTAAAAACATTAATTAAATGATGATTATTAGATAACAAAAACAACATTTATTTAATGATCATTATAGCTAGACGACAACAACAATAGTTACAACATCAGCACAATGAAGGAAACGTGACGTTTTTAAAAGACATAATTTAAAGGATATTATTTAAGGGTTTTATTTACAACTGCAAAAGAGTTATTAAAAAAATCTTTAAAAAAGTTTTAAAGATTTAAACTTATAAAACCATTGTTTAGTTAAACCCTCAAATATTAAGTTTAACTTTATTTAATATTAAGTTTAATTTGTGATTAATTTTAAGAGTTTTATATCTTAACATACAAAAACCTAGTTTAACTAAACCCACTTTGAAGAAGTTTAACTAAAATGCTTGATTTCTTTATTTAAATAAATTCTTTTTATAGTTAAAGATCTTAAGCCTTAAACTTTCAAGAGCCTGCTCTAACTAAACTTGTTTAATCAAAGTTTAGCTAAAAGTTAGTTTTTATATTTTTTGTAAATAATTTTGTTGATTGGAAGTGGGTTTTTCCATAATGTTGCTAAAACTTAATTAAACAAAAACCCTGGTTTATTTAAACTAATTAAAGTTTAACTACACTATAATACATGTTAGTCAAAGTGCTTATATGTAAATAGTTTTCTTAAATTTAAGTACCTTTTTATTACAATTTTATATAAACCCAGTTTAAATAAATTTAATTTAAATAATAATAAAAGTTTTAACTGAATTTTAATTTTTAATTTTAGCTAAAAAAAAAATTGAACTAAACTCTCTTTATAAAAGTTTAGCTGAACTTTTTAATATTTTACTTAATTAATTTAATTATAAATATTTATTTCTAATTGTAGAAATGTTAAGCTTTTTAAGTCCTGTAATGCAATTCAGTAACTTTTAACAATTCGACAATCGACGGCTTCTGTTGTTTGCTGTAACGATTATATGATTCACTATCTACATTTAAACGGTAGATATTTAAATTTCAACTTTTATTTTCGTCTGGCAACGTCGTCAAACTAAACAGAACACTTAAATATTAGTAGAAATAAAAAAATAATTTGGGAATTATTTGTAAACTGTGCGCATGTGTTCTTAATGTTATTGTTTTTGCTGATAAAATAAATGTCACAAAAAATATTATAGTTTAGTTAATGACAGAAGTAGACAACGAATGTCATTACAAAGTGTAACAGAATAGAAAAATCTATAATTTTGTTGATTATTTATTTTATTTTAAGATAATTGTTTAATATTTTAGACTTTTTGATTTAAAATTTTTTAAATCAAATTTAACTACATTTTCCATATAATTCAAATTCCTTTTGAAAATAACCAATTAAATGTTATGGTTATTTAACATTACATTCATTTAAATGCCTGAGAAAACCCTTTATTATACGAAAGAAAACCAAATTAAGCATTTTCCTTATTATTCTCATAAGCTTAAGAAAACACTCTGCAATTACATTTAATTATACAGCAGGGGAAAGAAATCTAAAAAAGAAAACCCCTAAATACAGGCTAGTCTAGTCTATCAACCAAAAAAACTAAACTGAAAACAAAACCCTAAACTAAACATTTAATTTAAAAGGCGTAACTTGAGGCACAAACTCAAACAGACACACATATACAGGTATTTACCACTAGTAATTATAAAGAAATTAGTATTTTTTTCTTTCTTTTAGTGAATTAAATTATATAAAAATATTACAATATTTCTAAGTGTTTTCTTTTTTTTTCTGGGATCGAAAAGAAATCAAAATAAAATAGCAGCAGCTAAAACTTGGACAAAAAAGAATCTCATATAAATTGCAAAAAAAAAAAAAAAAAAAAAAAAAAAAAAAAAATACAAACAAAACTGTCTAAATTGACTGTTACAGGTCGTTAAAGGTCGTCACCATTTAATACAACAATAATAATTACTGATTAAATGCTATAAATAATATTTGCTTGTTTAAACATTCATATATTAAAAGAATGAACAAATCATATACATAAAGAAAGAAATGCTTGTTATTTTATATTTAATAGCAATAGACAAATGGATGGACAGACGAACGGACGGACGGACGGACGGACGAACTGATGAATGGAAGGAAAGGTAGGACAGACAGTCTGAAGTAGAGTATATTAGAAATAAAGAAGAATTCTATCACTAAGAAGAAAAAAAAAACAACTATATTTTTGCAATCAAAGATATTTTTGCAATAAACGAATGAATGAATAAACGAACGTACGAACAAACAACCAAGACAAAATGGACAGTTGAGACAGTTGAAATCAAGCACAATACTTCAAAATGTCGATCATGATAATTGTTGAAATTATTACTTGTTATTTGTTGTTTTTATTGCTGTTATTGTTGTTGGTTTAATAACAATCACAAAAATGATGATGTTGTTGCTGTAGCTGTTGAAGATCATGTTTATATGAATTATGGCTGTTGTCTTGTGATTTTTTCTGCTAAAACAGCAGCAGCAGCAATAATAGCATCATTCGCTCTATTGTATTTGGGTGTTCTATAGATTGAGTTGAATAATGTTTGCTGGGTTTGTATTAAATGAGAAGATCAAAGTTTTGAGCGTGTCTTTGATAGACACAACTACATAGCTTGTTAAATATGACATATTTAAAACAGTAAAGTCTATTAGAAATGAGCAAATTAATTATTAAAGTATAGAATAATAAAGAGTCTATTTTAGCTAATGTTCACTGTTCTTTTGATGTATGTATGTCTGAATAACAGCTATTTATTATTTATTAAAATGAAATAAATTTTTTTTTGTTGAAATTTAAATGATTATAACAGCAACAAGTTGATGTGATAATTGTTGCTGTTCCAGCATTTCCCGGTGAAACGTAGTGACCAATAACAAAGAACACTGATAAGTATTAAATAAAAAAAAAGATTATAATTTATATGTGTATATTTAAAACAAAAATATTCCTTTTTAAATCTTTCTTTAATCAAGCAGAGCTCTATTAAAGGTATATAGATAATCATTACAACACTTTAATATTTTGTTTTATATTTTATATTATTTCTTTATAACTCATGTATTCATTCATTCTGTTTTTAGTTCATTCAATAATTATTTTTATTCATAAAATGTTTTTTGTTTTTATAAACAAAATACCTTGATCTCTTTCCAAACAATTTTCAATCAAAAATTAAATTCACTATACAATTTTATGACATATAAAAATTTGTATTTTTATGACACAGACCTTAACCAAACAATTGTCTACTACTTGCTGTTCAAAGAGTTGAAAAAAAAGTGGGGGCCACCAGCTAGAGACCAATACAAACAAAAAAAAAAAAAAACGATAATAAAAATATGCTTTATAGAACAACAATAAGAAATAGATCATCAAAAAGCAACAGCAGCAGTAGAAGAAATTCGTTAAAATTCCAAAATCAAAACAAAAATTTAAAAGAAATCAATTTTATGATTTGAAAAAAAGAAAAAAAATAAAAATAATAATAAAACTTGGCAACAAGTTACACATCAAAATAAAGCTATAAGACAAGACATTAAATTCCATCCATCATACACTTGCACAGAACTTAAAAACAAAATCCTCCAGATCTTTTTTTCAAATCTATTCGCTTTACTTTAAATTGAACAGCTGAACGAACACCAAAAGAAACAAAATAAAAAATGTGAGAAACTATTAAAAAGCTATAAAATTTATAGACAAAAAGTATTGAATAAACCTCAAAAAACACTTATTACGTAGACAACACGTAAGTAAAAACAAAAAAAAAAATGTATATTTAAAGGTATAACGGCTATATTTGTGTTGTCTATTTGGCTGACTCAATGGCTAAGGCTACCTACCTACATTGTTGTGTATTTTTGGTCATAAAATTGTATAGAGAAAAATCCATAATAAAAGAATTCAAATTCAATATTCTTTGTTTTTATTTCTATCATAAAACTTGGTATTTAGTAAAACAAAATAAAAATCAAAGATTTTTCTTTTCGAAACCAAATAAAAAACACTTTCAATTTCTTTTTTTGTGTGTAGTAATATTTTTATGATTAATGATATTAATGTGGCATGCATACGATTAAGAAAATTCATAAAGGTATTTCCAAGGAAGTTATAAACATGAAAAGATTTTGTTTTCAAATTTCGAAATAATAAAAAAGATTTAAAATTATTTCAAAAAAATTTAGCAAATTTAGAGTTATTTTAAAATAATGGTAATAATTCTAATGCACACAGAAAAAAATATTTCAAATTATTTTTTAATAAAATTATTAACTAACATTGTATTGAAATTTAATTATATTATTTATTAATATAATTAACTTTCTAATTGGTTTAAAGTGATTTGTTAATTAGATTGACAGTTATTTAACAAATATAAGAAAAATTTTAGAAATAGAAATAAAATAAATAGAAATAAAATAAATTTAAGTAAATTTTCATCTCATTATACCTATTAATGCTACATCAGTAATAATAGAATCAATTATTACATTTATTAATATTATCATTTTGATGGTTGTAGCAAAATCAATTAAAAATTAATTAATATTAGCAATTTAGAAATTGAAATCGATTTTTTACCTTTTCTTTTCTGTACAAAATATTATTATTATTATTTTTTTTCTTTTCATTTGGATATACTCGCTTTATTAAGGTTTATATAAAATTTCAATTTCAAATTTATTTATTGCCAGTTACTTTTTACTAAACTAATCAGCTACATTAAAGTTTAGGTAATCCTTTAAAATTTCTATAATTATTTTTTTTTTTCTAAATCGTTCAGCTTTTATTTTATAGCTTAAACTTGAATTAACATAGTTTAGTTAAACTATCTAAATTCAAGTTTAACTAATCTGGCTTAATGTACATTTACTTTTAAAAGCTTTATATTTTATGTTAATTTTAATAAATTATGAAACTTTTTCTTACAAATCATAATTTTTTCCTACCTCTTAAATATAAAGAAAAACACTTGTATCTCTTTGCTTGTAAATTTTATTATTTTATTTCTACGTTTTTTTTTTTTTTTTTGTATAAATGTTTTTTCCTGCTCTATTCTATACTATTCTGTTCATTCATTCGTTCGTTTGTTCATCTCTCTACTGTCACAATTGATAAAAATCACATTTTCCATTTGAATAGAATTTTATGAATTCGTGCATAAAATTACACTCTTCTCCTCGTTGAGTTAGTTGTTGAATGTTAAATGTCGTTTTTTTTTTTTTTCTCTACAAAATTGCAATGGAATTTCTTTCTTTTTTTTTACCCCGCTTTTTAGCATTAGCAAGAGGAAAATCTAAATTACAAATTACAGAATTTTGATTTTGTTTTACAAAACTAAGAGAATTTTCAGACAACCAGGCAATCTGAACGGAAGGACAGACAGACAGACAGACAGACAGACAAACAGACATTTGTGATAATTTTATATTTGAAAACAAACCAGAAAAAAAGTAGTTCATTTTTGTGGTTGATATTTAACATTAAATTATTGAGGTGTTAATAATTTTTATTTGATAAAGAGAAACAATATTAAATGAAATATTGTTACAATGATGAGTTTTTTCATTATATTTAAGTGGATGAAATAAATGAAGCATTACTTTCGAATACACACAAGAACAGAGAAATTAAACAAAATTCTAAGGTTTATTTTGTTTAGGAGGAAAACAAAAGAAAATATGTCAATATAATAAAAAAAACTCTCATGAAATGTTTAAAAAGGTTTCTAAAAATTATTATAATTATTTGTTATAGTGCAATAACATTTTAAATAATTTATATCCTTTAAAAATCTTAAATGCAACCATGAAATTCTAAATGTTTTCTAAAGCTTGTTGCTTTTTTGTTAAAAGTGGAACTGGTACTATATATCATTGTTGAAGCTCAAAAGCCATACCACCGTCTTAAAATCTGATGAAAATCTGTAATTTTATATAATTCTTAATGTTAATATATTTTTAGTTTAGATGTTTTTATAACTTAATCTGGAAAAAATACCTAGTTTAACTAAACTCGCTCTAAGCAAGTTTAACTAAACATTGTTACACATTTGAAATATTTCATTTATTGATAAACAATTAATCTACATTTTTGGAAAATTTTTATGAATTTAATTTCGTAAATTATTTTTATATTTTTCTGTATTTTTTTTATTTTAATTATATTCTCAACAAAACTTTTATTTATGCCTTTTAAATTATTTGTTATGTTATTTCATCTGTTTTTTTTTAAGTAATTTACTCTCTTTCATGGTTTTAATTATATAATGATAATGTTAGTTTTTTTTCTATTTCATTCAAAGTAAAACACAAGAACCTATAATTATAGCTTTAAGACAAACCCTCATCATTATCATTAAACTATTTTTTTTTTCTTTTTTAATAAACATTTTTTGGTTATAACAATTAACAAAATAAAAAGACTCAAACTCAACACCATTTAATTTTATAATTAAATATTAGTTAAGCGTAAATAATTTCAATTTAATTTTAAATTATATAATTATAGTTTAAATAATAGTTATGTTAACTTCTACTAAATTGCAACAAGTGTTTTTTATTTTTTTTTTTTTTTGGATTTTGGGGGAAAAATGACAGTTTATTTATAGCAATTTTGTTAATAGGTAATCAAATGTTTGGAAAATATTATTTTAATTTATTTAAATTCTAGACGAATTATTAATATAAGTTATAAATTTAACCCCTATTAATAGTCATTGGTATATGTTAAAGATTATTTGTTGATTTTTTGTTAAAATAAACACCTTTTGAGGTTTGATTTTTATAGGGTTTATTTGCAATCAATGTCAAGGTTTGTTAAATCCCTTTTTTTTAGATTAAAATCCTGAACTGTTAAAAATTGTTATCTTTAACTATGTTTTTTTAGAAACCATCAAATTGTTACAATTTTAATTTTGTTAAGGGTGTTAAATTTTCATTTGGTTTTCCATCCCTTTTTTGTTTGACTTTTATTTATTTATTTATTTTTTTGTTTTATGTCACTGATTTATTTATTTGGTTTTGTTTGTTGGAAAATTTAATTTTAATGCGCTTAAAATGGTAATTGTTGCTATTTGGTATCAAGCTGTTTTTTTATTTGGTTGTATTTAATTATTTAGATGTTTTTCTAATGCTTAATTTAACAATTTTTATTGATCTTTAAGGAGAAAAAGAAAAATAAACACTTTGAGTTGGATTTTTTTTGTTAATAGTTTAAGCTGACATTAATGGGAGGTAATAATAATAATATTCATTTTAAAGGTAAATATTAAATAATATTTCTATTAAAGAATACTTTTTAGTATAAGCGACAATGTTTTGTTTATTGAATCTGGTAACATTTTAAGTAAGAAATTCAAAAGAATTGATTGCTATTTTAATAATAAACAACTGTTTTTTTTTTATTCATAATACAATATATTATTTACCCTAACTAAATTATTTCAGAATGCAATATTTTATTTGTCCTAAAATAAATGTAGTCATTTTAATTATTTTATATAACTCTGAAGCTATGCTAATGAAAAAAAAATCAGTTAAATGTAAAGTATTCTTGTTATTCTTTCAGAAATTTTATTGTCTCTAATAAAAACGAATTTAATATTAAATAAAATAAGTTGACTGAACCAAATTTGTAAATACTAATGAAAATATTAATAATTTCTAATTAAAAAAATATATTTTGTTTATTTTAAAGTTAAGCGTAATGTTTCCTGAAATTTATATTATTTTTTCTTTATTTTATTAAATTTAATATATTTTTTTTTCAATAAATTTCTGAATCTTTTTTTTTCAAAATTTATGGTCTCATTTGTTGTAAATAGAATTTAAGACCTCGAATTATATTTTTGTTAAGTAATTTTCCTTTCCCTAGAAACAGAAAAAATAATACATTGTAATAAAAATAATTTCAATTTGCTCATTTCTTGAATTTTAATCCTACAGCTTATAAATGTTTGAAAAAAATAAACAACAACCATAACAAAAATAATAACAACAACAAAAACTGAATCATACTTTTAACGGGATACAGCTGGGATTCTTAATTTTATTTCTACCCTAAAAAAATATACCATCCATACAAAATTCAAATACTTCTAGTTAATGTATGTATATAGTAGAGGCTGTGTGTGTGTGTGAAAAGAGTACGATTACGTCAAAACAGACATAAAGCAATTCATCTTCATCCCTTGAAATTAGACAACAACAAAGACTAAATATGACTGAGACTACGACCACCGAAACAAATATGAAATATACGCATATTATCATATTTCTACACTTAAACAATAGACAACAACAGCAATAACAATAACGAAAATTGTAAAAAGCCAAATAGGGTGTGTTCCAAAAATTGTCTAAGCATCATCAAATTTCCACCTTTTCTCAAAAAAAAAAAAAAAAACAACGAAATNNAAAAAAAAAAAAAAAAAAAAAAACAACGAAATATCAGCTTCAATTGTTAGAGGGGAAAAAAACATGTAAGACTGGTACTAGAATAAAAACCATTATCAAATCTCAAACAGCTTTTTGAAATTTACACAGTAGACATATGCTGTTTACCCAAAAAAAAAAAATATATATATATATATATATACATATTTGATTTTATTATGAAATACTAGACGTATTACCAGCAGCAGCTTGAGGAACTAATGAAGAAATGTTAACCATTTTAACAAAATTATTGTTTAGCTAAGAAAAATAACAAAATAAAGTTATTTGGATAAAAGAATTTTATTTTTTGTTTGTATTTACCATAATTTGGTAAAGACAACTAATTAGAAATTACGCTTTGGTCAGGTCAAATAAAAATCAATTATAAATTATTATGAATTATACATTATTTTATTAATAAAATTTCTCAGTTACTACGATTATAATACTCTGTACTGATAAAAACACAATTCATTATCACAATCAATTCCTTTTATTATTCATTCAAATTCATTAGATAATTTCTAATTATAATGTTTTATTATAATATAAAATTTAGCATAAATAAGTTTCTTGTTATTTCTCTTTTATATTTGTTACCTTAACTTGAAAAAATTCACCTGTCACCTTTAATAAATTATCAAGAAAAACATTCAACAAATCCCTTTTTCATTCATTTATTAATTTCGTTTTATTTATTTGTTATCTTTTTTTTTTCTTTAGTAAATTTGTTAATTTTGTTCAAATTATATTAAATTATAATTAATTTGATTTTTATAGAAATCTGACAGAAATCTTTGTTTAATTAAAACTTATCTATGCAAACAAATAATTTATCAAATTCTTTCAATGTTTAAAAGTTTATCTCTTCAAAAATAACTAAAGAAATATATAAATTACCACAAAAAAAAAAAAGCCAGAAAGACACACAAATAGCTTTTTTAACAAATTACTTTAAAATAATTTAATAGCCACCAAATGGCGACAAAATAATAAAAAAACAAACAAAAAAAAGAAATTAAACATAAAAATCATTCATATTATTATACACTATCTCTCTCTCTCTTTTTTTTTTAAATACACAGATATGTTATATTTGTGTTTATAAATGTATTGAAGTATTTGAGTTTATGGTCTACTATACATTTGAATGTATCATTTTTTTATATGAATTTCGTTTTTATTTTATTTTTTTTTTTTGCCACCGACAATAAAATTGTCTGAAAATAAATGTGAAAATAATGAATAATAAAAGTCAAAGAATACATGATTTTTTATATACATATATATGTATATATGTATATACAATTCAGTTTTATGACGCACAAACAAAATACTTTACGTTTTTAACCATTAAATTCGTTAAGAAAAATACGAAATATAAAAAAAAAAGTTCAGCTAGACGCGGTACTATTGTCTTTTATATCGAATATATAGACCTTTTATGATGTTTTTTATTTATAATTTGCTGTTGTCGAAATAATTATATATATAGTATATTTTAAAAATGACAAAATTCTGCGTGCTTAAATTCAAATCACAAAAAAATACCCACTTCTAATAAAATTGTAAAAAAAAAAATGTTTGAATAATTTATGTTGTTTGAGATTAAATACTCATTAAATTTATGATTTTAAATTACATTATTAAGCAACAAATTTGTTGTTTTGAAATAAAATATTAGGGAAATAAAAAAATTTGTTAGGAAGAATTCAAGAATATATTTTAGTAAACAAGAAGAATATACATATTTAAAGAAATTAGGTCAAAGGTTATTTTAATATAATATAAATTTTGGGCACAGGTATCAAGAATAAAGCAAAGAAGTAAAACTAGATCCTGGCATCTATTCTAGTTATTTGTTATTTTCTTAGTAAAAGCTTAAAGTTTATTTTTTAAACTTACCAGGGTCTGATGTATCTAGGACAGGTGGTTGTTGAGATAAAGGACCAGGTGTACTACCAGCGCCCGGCGATCTAGCATCATCGTTCATGGCTCCTCCATATGATAATGATGAACTAGGTGGCCGCTAAAAAGAAACAAATTAAAAACAAAAAATATATAAATGAAATATTAATAATAAAAGCTATAAATAAAATAATTAAAAATATAAATTTATAATAAAAAGATTAGAAAATATATTTAGTGAAACAAATCAAATAAAACAAAGTGCGATTAAGTTTAATAAAAAAAAACTTTTCAATTACAAAGAAAATATTTGAACAAAAAAATATATTAATTATTTTAAATATTATTTAAAAAAATCCTTTATTACCCAGATTTACAAATTGACAAAAATTTCCGAGTCGGAAGATTATGAGTCAATTTGGAAACATAGCTGATCCATTTATTTTTAATTGATTCGAGTTCTCGTGATGAAAAATAAATAAATAAATGATTTTGTGATTTTTTAAATATTTCTTCTAAATCTATTGTTTGATAATTTTATCAATTTAGCAGAAAAAACCCGATTAAAAAAATTATCATGAAAAGTTTATTAACTTCCCAAGCTGGGTGTTTTAAAAAAAATATTTTTTTTTCTTTTTTAAAAATAAAAAATTTGGTTTATTATATAAAAAGTGAAATATTTATTCGTGTGTGGTATTTCCCTTAAATAAAAAATAATATTAATTTTTTTTTAGCCTGTTTTTATTTTTGATTATAAAATTATTATTATTATTAATAAATTAAATTTATGGCTTTTGTACATTTATTAATATTTCTAATTTCAAACTTCATAAATTTTGCCAAGCTCCCTACAAAAAGCAACAAAATACCCACCAAAAAACAAATCAAAATTTATTAACAAATTTCAATTTAAATGCCATTAAATATAAAATATTTTATTGCTCATTGTTTTTAACAAATTTTTGTTAACGATTTTGTTGTCTTTTTTTTATTATTATTTAATTCTTTTTTTTTAAGTCTCTATATATGATTCGATTTTATGGTGATAATGATGATGGGTCTGGGACTGTTTAACTTAGTGCCCGACCACTTTTTTGGTTGGTTGTTTGTAAATATGCAAATGAAAGCACGTTTTGTATAGAGGTGTAATTAATATAATTAAAAATACATTATACAAAAACAGAAAAATAAAAAAAAGAAATGACTTTTTGATACAAAAAAATAAAATAAAAAAAGCTGAAAAAACTTAGCTTAGCTTTTATGAATTTCAATTATTTTAATTTTAATTCTTTCAAATACTTTTTGTGTGTTGGTTTAGTTGAATTAAAAAAAAAAAAAAAAACAAGCGTGTGAGNNAAAAAAAAAAAAAAAAAAAAACAAGCGTGTGAGAAGACAACGACTTCTTGGTAACATTCTTTTGGCTTTATGCAAAAAGCCGCTTAAATGTCAAAATGTCATTTTATTTTATATATTAAATTTTTTATACTTGTTTCTTTTTTTTAAACTTAATTGTACATAAGTATATATTTTCTTTTTAATAAATTTTCCAAATGCTAAATGTTCTTGTATGTAGTATATGTGTCTGTGACTATTTGAGCTGATTATGGAAAATGTTAGTAACTCTTAGAGTCTAGACTTTTTGTCTATAAATGGCATTTTAAGCCAAAAAAGAAAACATAAATACAAATAGAAAGAAATTAATGCAGAAAAATTAATAATGTAAAATCGGTATGGTCTGCGACTTTAAAGCTTCTAAATCTAAACAATGACAGCAACAAAAAAGTCGCTTGCTAGGCATACTAATTTAGTTAACAAAGACACACAGACGGACGAATTGACAGACGTACATATAGACGGTTAGTTAACAAATATGAATTATTAAAACCACTGTTTAGAAGCCTTAAGACCAATGTAATTTTCTTTAATTTAGCCCTGAGGCAACGTTTAGAAGTTATGAAACCCTGTGGTGTTGTATACCTTTTAAATAAATAATTTACGCCACATATAAAGGAGTTTATTTTAAAAATATTATATTTATACTAAACGCAAAAAAAATGAAAAGAAAAGAAAAAAATTAAAAATATATTATTTCAAAAGTAATTGCTTAAGGTTTTTTGTTTTATTTGTTGTTGTTAAGTATATTTTTAAATTCATCCAAGTTGCTGGTTCATTCCTTTTTCATGCGTGCTGTGAATTTTATTAAATTCGTTTTTTTTTTTTGTCTTATTACTTATATTTGTCTAAATTTATACTCTATTCCTTTAGTTGACATTTTCCCAAAGCCTTGAATTTTAATATAGTTTGTTTTAAAAATAACTTTATTTACGTTTTGTTTATACGTTTCTTAAATTTTTTCTTAAATTTAAAAGATTTTTTCATACATACATACATACATACATACATACATACATACATACATACATACAAATATATAAATATTTGTTTCCATATAGTTGCTAAGTGTTTCTTATCAATTTTCCATTTTCTTCTTTTTTCAGCAATTTTTTAAAAGCATTTCAGTTTGTTTTCCCCCCCGCTCTATATGCATAGGTTAAGTGTATTTCAAGTGACCTTTTTTTATAATTTTTGTTGAAAATAATAAACAAATAATTAAAAATCTATATAATCTTTTTTATGAGGTATAAAATGATCTATTAAGTTTGAAAAATAAATTATTAAAAAAAATCAATTAATTGTGGGCATAAAAAGGCTTGAGTTTTAGAAGTCGTAAAATAAGAGTGATTAAAAACAATTTAAAAATACATTAAAATTTTCCAATTTCTTGATATGAAGTGACCCTTGAGGAAAAAGCACAATTGAGAAGATTTTAAAAAATTCTTAATATTAAAATTTTATTTCTCTAAAGGGGACAATTGGTATTAGTAAGTAAGTAAGTAAGGAATAAAATGTAAATTTTTTGAAGCTTAAACAAAATTCACAATAGATCTCCTAGAGTAAAGAGCGCCGGTTTAAAACTAGTCACATGAGGGGTTCTCAGGGCTAGTGACCGGTTCCAGTTTCGGAATTGATTCCGGTTATTAATTAGGCCCATGGGACCTAAGGACAGGTTGAGTGTCGATTAATATAACAAAAATTTTATAAAAATTCCGTAATTGTTTACTTTTTAAACATTTTTTTTATTTTTATTAAATTTATGTTTTATTTTAATTTTATAATTATAGTCTTCAACGTTAACCACTCAGCCACTGATTGCTATTTCGCAACAGTAGCTAATTGTGCACTTAACTAGGATGTTATAAAATGACTCTCAGTTGTTCAATAGTGAGTGTGTCTGTGTCAACTTTTTCTCCATTAGACGAGTTAGGTGTCAATTAGTACACAACTGGTACTGAGGAACCGGTTTATTAATACAATAGGCACAAATTTTCCGCAGGGTAATTATTTCCTTTCCTATCAAAAAAAGTCTTTCCTTCAGCATATATTTTTTTGTTTCTTTTAAATTATGTTTAAAAGCTTTAATAAAATCTTAAATAATTTCTGGATGCTTTTGAAACAGAAATCCAAAATGATTTATAGTTAAAAAAAATCTATAAAATAAAAACTTTTCTTTAACTTCTTTCTAAACCATAACTTGATCGAATAACCATTTTGTAGCTATTAAAAACATTAACAACAAAAACATTTTAACAAATTTATTAACTAATGGTCATCATAACGTATATATAAAAACAAAAAAACTTTTCTCTAAAAGTTTTCCTAATGATTTATTTTACGCAACAAACACTTAATAAAAAGTTTATATATATACAAGAAAAATGAAAACATTTAATTACATTTCTCTTAAAATAAAATTTACAACAGACTTAAACTTTTTACACTCAATTACTTCAACAAATTTTACACTTAAGAGAAAGAACTTACTTATCATAAATAAATAAATAAATATACCATTGACCATTTTAATACTTTACACACACACACAAACAATTTTCCAAACATTTGAATAAATCCGGATTTAATGACCAGGTTCTTCTTTAATAATATAGAAATTTAACTACATACATACATTGAAATGTATAAAATGTTCCCATACTCTAGAATTAATCAATAAAGACACGTTTCATTTTTATTAAAAAAAAAAAAAAGATGATTATAGTGTCTGTGTTTTGTTTTAATAATAATTGTATGTACCAAAATACTTAATGACCACCCTCTACTCTCTACTTATCCATCAAGCACTTGAAAATAGCTAAACAATCAAATTAACGTTAGAATTTTTTTTATTTAATTTTTATTTTGGTTTTATACTTTTACACCCTTGTGTTCATGGACGTAATAAAAATACCAAAATCCCTTGTAAGTGTTTTCTAATGTTGTTTGTGTTGTGTGGGAAGATGAGAATAGAAAAAACGCAATACAACAAAAATTTTGAAATAATTTCTCTATTTGATTTTTTGATGTCACTTACACATCACACTTATGTTGATGGCTAGCTGAATGTCTGTACTTCCCCGGACGTCTGTCATTTAGTGTAACGTCTAATTTTTCAGGTTGCTGCTATTGTATGTTGGGTACGTATGTATGTTCGCTCTTAAGCTTAAATCCCTGTGGGTATTTGCGTATGTTTGAAAACTCCCGTCCTCTATCACTTCACTTTCAAACGAAACCAAATAACACGTATTTACTTTCACAAAATCACCCTGTCGTTTATTAAGGAAAACAAGAAAATTTTGATAGACTTTGAGAATCCCGGCAAACATTTGTTATAGAAAAACTAACGTTTTCTAATCACAATAGAGTTTTAACAACAATAATAAAATTTAAATCACAATAGTAAGAACATATATCAAGAATATTTATTAAAATATTAATAGAAGTGATTTTAGGATTTTGGAAATATCCACAATATTTATAATGTTTTTCAATCACCGTAGTGAAATTTTATGCATTTTTTTTTTTTTGAAAACTTGAAGAACTCTAAGAAATTTCCCTCTTTAGAATGTTTGCTGGGTTTAAGTTTTTTTCTAGGACTTGTTAATTTGTTTGTATTTCTGGTATTATTTGTTTGCTGTTCTTGTTGGTGTTGTTGCTCGCCAGTAATTGTAGTAGTAGCGTTTTGTGGTTCTTATTGTTTGTCAATGATTTCAAGTATGTTGTTATTTTCGTTGAGTTAACACCCAGACATTCGTCAAAAATGAAATACAACAAACAAGGAAGAAAATTGCAGCAGGGAATTTTATTTTGTTAACTACACGTGGGTAAGGGAACGTACGTTTCTGTTCGGATAATAGAAAACAAAAGAACTTTTGTTAAATAATTTCACTGGGATTTTATTTCACTTACACTCTTTTTCTCTAACTATAGGTTGAGTTGTATAATTGGCTGGTGTTATTAGCTATAGAATTAGAGTTGGGTGTAGAGTGCGAGAGAAAGTTTATGAAGATTTGTTAATATGTAATCAAATATCAAATTTCTCCTTTGTGAATGAGAATTGAATCTATATTTTTGCGAGTTAAGCGAAATAAAAATAATGGTGGGAATTGTGGGTGGAATTGTTATGATTGAGCAAAAAAATAAAAAATCAGTTAATTTAAGGACAAAATGTTTAAAGTTCCTTAAGGGTTCTGGATTAGTTTAAAAATTATGTAAAATTTTCTCAGGCATATGAAATATGATAAATGAACTTTCAAAATCTGATTCCTTAAAGAAATATTTCTCAAAAGTTTCCCCGATATTTACTTCTTAAAAGGTGTCCCCAAAATGTAATCCTAACAAAACTAGTATTTCCAGTGCCTTAAAATAGACAATACATTTTCTTGTCTAAAACACTTCAAATTAGACTTAAATAGTTTTTATTCGATATTTCTTAGATTTATGTTTAATATTTCTTTTTTGTGTTTCTCTATTAATTTTTCATTGTTGCAAATTAAAAATTTTAATATTTCAAACATTATTTAATTTCAAATGATCATAAAATTCAAATAATGATTATTGCCTCTCATACTCATAAATTTTCAAAGATGCATTTATTTTCATTTCTTTATTTTTAATTATCACAAGTTTTATGAGTATTTAACACACTCTTATGGGTTTTTATAGAGCGCAACATGCAATACCATGGAATATGATAGATTTACAAAAACATTAACAACAACAGCAACAAAATTTACAGCATGTAATGATTTGTAAAAAAAGCAACGCATGATTTAATATAAAAAATATAAATTTGAAATTTCACAAAAAAATCCTTTTAATAAATTTTTTAAAAACATATTTTATAAGCCTATTGAAAAGATAATAAGAAAAAAAAACTAAGGAAATTTAATACTGTTGTCGGTTTAATGGTTGCAGATTCTTTCCTTTAAAGGATTTTTTTTTAAACCTATACTATTGAAAATGAGTTTTAAACTCAACACTTGTTGGTAAAAAAAAAAGAACAAAAATTTTAATCCCTTAAAGTGTTACAAAGTCTCAATATAAAATTTGTTTAAAAAAAGCTTCTTTTTTAAGGCAGAAAAAATATAAAAGGCGGCTTTAAATCATTGTGAAGGGAAGTTTAATGTGTTTTTTTTTCTTTTCTTTTTTGTTCTCGAACAAAAAATGTATCATATTTCCTTGAGAAAAAATTATTTTAACTTGACTTTTAAAAGCCAGGACAAACAAGCACGTGGTTGTAGTTTAATAATTAGTTTTTTCATCTTTCTTATAAATTAATATAAATTAAGTTATCAAATTGCAGCTTAAGCTGTTTTTTAGACTTTAATATAAATATTTTTTTATTTTTTATTTTTTTTTACATAAAAGAAAAATAATAAAGTGTTGTTTGGCATGGTTGTGTGTTTAAATATTAATAGGAAATTAACATGTTATTTTAGCTATTTGCTATTGTTGTTGTTGTTGTTGTTGTTGTTGCTGTTTCTATAATTAAATAACAAATACAATAAGTAATTTTCATTTACTAAAACATTTAAAAAATATCTATTTTATAGAGACAGTTAAACATTTTTTTCTATTTTAATCTTCATCATCATCTTTGCATGTTTCTAAGCAATTATTGTTAGAATTGTTCCACTGGGGCGGTAATTCCTTCTCTATACTCTTTTTTACTATTCAAATTAAAATGCATTACAATAAACAATTAAACAACAACAAAGCGAAATAGGAAAAAAAAAATATTGTACAATAAGAAAAACAAATAACAAAGAGTTTAACGAAAATTGTTAATAAATAATTGTTACAATTATAATTGATTCATTTTTTTTTTCAATTCATTTCAAAGGAAAATTTTTATGGAAATTAATATAATTAGTTTAAGTTATTAGAAATGCGTTTTGTAACACAGGTCCAATAAAGTGATCAAAAAGGGGATTTTTATTATATTTTTACTACACCATTCATTTTATATTATAACAATTCCTTTGATACCGCCTTTTTCAGTTTCAGTTTCAATTTCATTTTCATTATTTAATGTTTAGCTTTTTAACAATTTAGTCACGTTTCGTTTTTTTTACAGCATCAAGTAAATGCGAAGGTAATAGTACAACAAAAAGGTTGCAAATTATTTATTTATAAAGTTTAAATACTAAATAAAGTCTGTTTTTAGTTTGTTTAGAGCAACCGTTTAAGTAGTAAATACTTAAATATATAGCAATAGCAGCACTTGACTATAGCTGCTTAGGCTGTTAGTGTAGTGTTAGAGCTGAGGGTCTCAAGGGACTTTGGTGTTTTGTTATTTATAAAGGCTAAAAAGTGTTTTGCGGCAAGGAAATTGTGGCAAAAAGAAAGAGTTTTTAATCTTTTTAATAGAGCCGTAGCTTGAGTGATGTTAAATATTTATAAAAGTTTTTAAAAAAATAAATAAACAATTGCATTAGAATGAGATGGAAAAAACAACGAGAAGTAAAGGAAAACAATTAAGGAAATTAAAATAAGACAAGCCAGTAATGGCTTACAAATTATTTTAAACAACTTTTCCAATTTTTAAATCTTTTCTAAGTGAAGTTATGAAAAATTTATTTATTAATTTTTTCTTTTTTTTAGTTTTTTAATTAAAATAAATTTTATTCCATTTATAGAATAATTTAAATTTAAAAAAAAATCTAGAATTAAAAAATTTATAAAAATATATTTATTTTCCAAATACTTTAAACATTTTTATTTTATAAACAAGAAAAAATCCTTTTAGATTTTTTTATTTTTTTATTTTAAACTTTTTTACATTTTTTGCCTTTAGCATTTTGTTTTTTAATTCCCATATTTAAACAAAATCTTAATAGTTTATTTCTACAAAAAAAAAAAACCTCAGTCCTTTTAAAATTATGTATATTCCCACTATTGTTCAATTTTTTTCACAATAATAGACACATAAAATATGTTCCAAGGATTTAAAAAGGATTATTCCTCTCTTTAACAAAAACACAAAATACAAAAAACATTTAAGACTTTAGGGCTTGTTAAAAACGTTAATTTCAATTTCAATAAGGCTCATTTAACAAATAAATAAAAATAAAATCTATAACAATGCAAAATTACAAACCACAAATATAGAGAAAAATACACAAACACACTCCCTCTTTTATAATACATAAAACAACAACAACAACTAGAAAAATAATAATAACATAAACAAATACTAATAAACAACACTTGAATAGAAAACATACGTTTTTTTGTTTTTCTATTTAAATATTTAGAGGAAAAAATCCCCCCCTTCTAACAAAAACCACAACAACAAATAATTAATCCTTTTTCTTCTTTACTTAAATTATATTGTTTTGCTCAGAGATTTTATTTGCTGTAAAGATTGTTTTTCTCCTTAAAAACAAATATAACCGTTAGAAAAATATTAACAATGAGAGTGAGAGTTTTTGGTATTTATTTTTATTATGCATGGGTTTGTTTAAATGTGTGTTATGTTTTTATTTTGATGGATTTGTTGTTTTATTTTGGGAATAAATACTCTTAACATAAAATTTTCGTAGCCTGTTTTTGCTAGGATTTTATATAAATGTGTATGTGTTAGTTAAGCTATTTTTGTTTAGGGTGATTTGTTTTTGTTTTAGTGATAAGAAAATATATATAGGAAGAGGGGTTTCAGAGCAAAATAAAAGGTTTAAGGTTTCATTTAAACTTTTTTTGTTGTTATTGTTTTGCTAACTTTTAAAAGTAGTTGTAAGTTAATGTTAGAAAACCAGAAATATTTCTTTATTATAAAATATAATTGTTGTTGGTTTATTATATTTATTTACACATCTATTTATATATGTTTGTATGCATGTTGTATTAGAAAAGACAATGGCGTTTATATTTAACACATATACATACATATATAAAATTACTCCCTATGCGCTTAATTAAGGTTATACACATAACGACATGCGCAAACTTTTTTTTTTATTTTTTTGCTATTATTGTTTTGTTTTTCCGAACAATTCTGTTGTATTTGATTACAATGCTAGACAGACGTTATTGTCGTTGTCGACAACTACTCCCCCACATATTACTATACAAATACATATATAAATATTCATACTCATATTACATTTACATTGTTGTTTGTTGGGCTATTGTATTCCATTACACTTGAGTTGAGAGAAAAGCTCAAAATTGTATGAATGAATGTTATAATAATAAATATGTTGCCACCTTGTGAACATTTAATTGCGCGCATGGAATTTAATTGTTTCCTTTTTTTTATTATAAATATAAAGCAAAATTTATTAAATAATAAATAAAAAATAGCTTGAAATCCTAAGTTAAATAAAATTTGTTAGGCTTTGTTATCTTCTTTTTTAAAATTGTTTATAATACAATTCATATATTTAATATAGAAAAAAAATTAAGTTAACATTAAAATTTCATGTTAAAACACTTGAATTTTTTTTTAGTTTCAATTTCTTGTAGTAATTATTTTGACAATAATTATCTTTATCTAATGACGTTATTTGCTGCTTTTTATAACCTTAGAAATCACATTTTGTAACCAAAATAATTTTTATTAATAATTTTTAAGGTTTTCTGATAATATTAATAAAAATAAAAATACATACATTTAACTTGTGTGTTTTCTAAAATAAACATTAAAATTTTGTTGATTTTTGATAATAATGCTAAAAAACAGAAGCTTTTTTTTATTATTTTATGTTAAAAGATAAGCGCTGGTGATTTCTTTTTTTTCCTATTTTGAGGTTTTCGTAAAAAAAAATAATAGGGGTATGCAATGCACTGCATGACTTTTCAATTAGGTTTCGAAAACCTAATTTTCTTTTTAAACTTATCATTAAAAAAATATATGCTTAAATTAGATTTTAATTTTCCTCTCTAAAGTGTCCTAAGCAATTTTAAAATAAAAGTTTTTTTTTTAATTAATTAATAAAAAATATAAATATTGAAATATATTTTCATTTAAATTTCTTAACATTTCCATTAATTTTTTATTAATTACACCCCTGAAGTAGGCATGCTTAAGAAATTATTTCAGGAAAGCTTTTAATTAAAGCGAGAAAAGAATATTGTTGTAAAACTATTTTCAAATTATTATTTCTCTCCTTGATCCTGTGATTACCCTTACTTTTTGCTATTAATCATATAATTATATTGTTATCATTTGTTTAACTATTATATTCGTTACCAAGTAAAACAGCAACAAAATCTTTTGTAATTTGATAATAAACTTAATAACACCCTTAAGAAAAAGATTGTCAAATCAAAGTAAAATATTAAATTAGAAACTAGCATCATAAAACTATAATGAAAAATTAAAACTATTTTTATTACACATAATAGCAAAATTTTATATTAAAATTGTTTCAAAATATTATGAAAATTCATAGCAGAAACAAAAGCAGGAACTTATTATAATTTCTCTTAAATTTTTTTTTATAAAGTATTTATAAATTATTATACATTTATATTTTCCTTATGTCATGGTTTTTATGAAAAAAATTTAAGTTAAAAAATATTATAGATTATCAAAAAAGAACTTAAAGTAACACCTTTAAAAAAAACTCTTTTATTATTTGTAATTTTATTACAATTTAGTATATATATATAAAATTTGCCGCAATACGGTGGCGTTTTTGACGTCTACAAGTCTGCTGGAAAAAAATACATATTTTTTCTCTTATACTTTCCTTTGAATATCATGTTTTATTTCCTTTTTTTTTTTTTTTGCTAAATCATGTTTAGGCCAAAAACTACATTATATAAATATGTATATATATATATTTTCTTTTATATATATTATTTATAAAATATATATTATTTTTTGATGAATCATGTTTACTACTTAACCAACACCGAAAAAATATTTACAAAAATTATACCGCATTTTCTTTGAAATAAAAACTTTTAGTAAATGAAACAAAAAAAAAATTATAATAATTTGAAATTCATATACTCCAAAATAACAAACCGTCAATTTTCATAATAAAAAAGAGATGTTATACTTTGATAATATTAAAATTATAATGAAAATCATTTCATTTACACACACAAACACAAAATCTAAAACTAACAAAATATTTGTTTAGTCATTTTTCTCTAAATATGTTTTCCATCTTAAATATAAAAAAGTGCAAGTAAGCTTTTTCTAAGAACTGCATGATCACAGTTTTTTATATTTTTTTTTTTTAAAGAATTTATTTTAGTTTCCTTGAAGCTTTTGCTTGAGGATTTTGGTTTTATTTTGCTTTAGACTTTTAGACGTCTTATGACATTTTCGTTTACTCCTCGAAATATTTTAAAGCAAATGATAAGGCAAAACAAAAACTTGTGTATGGAATATTCTTAAATTTTTGGCTTGTTCATGGTATTTTGGCTAAATGGAGGCCAAATTTTATTTTGTTGCCTTAAATTCGTTTAAAAATTTAAGGAGAAATTTATATGAATTCTTTAAGAAAATAATTTAAAATTTAAGAAAAGTTGGCTAAATTAAAAAAAAAAAAAAATGTGTAGTCAATTTGAATATACGTTATTAAATGGTCTTAGGCCAAAAGAGTTCACAACTTGTCTGATTCTACTGAAAAAAATATTTAAAAATTTTAATGAAAATTGTTTTTATGTCATTCACACATTAAGAGAAATTAATCCTATTTTCTGAAAAATATATTTTTTTAAAATTAAGAAAAATATTGTTTTCAGAAAATCATAAAAATTTGTATATGAGAAAAATGCAATATTTACAGCTATTGCGATAAAGGACAGAAAATTTCCAGTTAAAAAATTGTCTATAACAACATTCTAAAAGGACATAAGCGCAAACTAATTTCAAATGTCAAAAGCTTATCTTTAAGATTCTTTACGCCATTTTTATTAAGAAACAAACATGATTTCATGATAACCATTTTTTCGTTTATGCTGCAGCTTAAACATGTTAATGAAAAATACCAAAAACAAAAACAAAAAAGAAAAACCTTAAAACCTGTATAGATTTATATCTTGTTTTGTTAAAGAAATTGCCAACAATTCCTAGATCCAATACTATAGCTAAAGTAGACATGTTTAAATGTTTAACACCTTCTGCCAAAAGACAACATTACAAATAGATTTTTATCAATAAACATTATTGCATGTCATGATGCAAAGTTGTATTACTAAAGTTTTGCAAACAAAAAATCTTATTCTAAATAAGAATCTTTTTAAAGAAATATGTCAACATTAAATCTTTACTTTTATGAAATGATAACTTAAGATATTTAAATGTAAGTATAATTTAAACTTTCTTAAAAAAAAAAAAAAAAACACAAGAAAAAGAATCAAAATCTGATAATCTTGTTGCAAACAAAAAAGATATTTTTTTTAAATAATCTAGCTTTTTAAAAAGTATAATGTTGAACTAATTTTTTTTTTTTAATTTTTTCTACTTCAATGTTGTTGAGTGGTTTTTATGGGTGTGACATGCTACACGAAATAGTTTGCATATGTTGCTCTAAAAAAAAAACTAAATAAATATTGTTGCTGCAATATTCTCTCATACTTTTTTTTTTTTTGTAACATGCTTCAAATTAATTATACGATTAATGCTATTCATGTTGCTTTATATTTTGTTAAGAAAATAAACCATCTTCTTGTTTTTGCTTTTTTTTTAAAAAAATCTTTATTTTAATGTTTCCTTTTTATTTTATATGCAAATCTTTGTTTAAAGTGTTTTCTGTTGGCTGGCTTTTTTTTATCTTAATATCTTGTAGTTTAATTTAAAGAAAAATCTATTTAAATTTTGTTTTTGTTGTTGTTGTTGTCTTTTCATTAAACTTTTAAACATGTTGCTTTAATAGAAAATGTCTTTTTTATATGTCTGTTTAAAGTATAAGTAGTTTTGTTGTGAAAATTTTTGTAAAACATGCAATTTGAATAATTATCTTATTTGTTGTTATGTGATTTTTGTTTTTGTTATAGTAAGATTTTCTGTATAATAAAGTTTTAATGTAAAGTGAATAAACAGATACATTGAGCATAAAATCTTTTCACAAATTGAAAAAAATGAGTAAAAATTTATTTTATAGAACTTTTGTGAAATTAAAAAACAAAAAAAAAAAAATTTAATGTTTATTAAAATTTGTTAATAATCCTTTGAATCCATCGATATCATTCACAATAACTAAAATTTATTGTAAATTATATTTATTTATGAAGTAATTTATAATTTTAAACGAGCGTAGCAACGCTGATTATGGTTGTGAAACAAATTGTAGTCTTTGAAAGGCATTGAATCCACATTTAATATTAATTGCCTTCATTGAAAATTATTTCATTTAAAATTTTGTTATTGTTCTTGAAACCTATTTTTTTTTTACTAAAAACTATTGTGAATTACAATTTTCTCTTCTTTTGAGAGGATCATTTATCGACAACTTTTCTTCTTAATGTAAAGTAAATTTTTAATACTTGGAATTTTAAATGACAATTGTTTTAAACTATTGTGAAATATTATTAAATTTCTTCTCTTAATGTTATGTTTTACTTTTGTACTTTTTGACATTTTAAATATTTAAATTTTATTTAGGTAGCTATAAAATAGCTCTTCTGATGCCTTTAGTGAATTATAATTTTCTCTTTTCTGTAAGCAGCGTGTTAATTTCATTAACGCTTTTTCCGCATAAAACTTAGTTTTCTTGAAATTTTTCTTTAACAAATCAAGATATTTTCTTAAATAATTACTTTAACTGATCAACAACAACAAAACTAACAGCCGATAAGCAACTTTCTCTGGCATTGTTTAAATATTATTATTTTTTTTCTTCTTACAAAGGAAAATAACATTAAAGCAAAAACTGCATTCGCACAGCTGGATATTTTGTAAGATTGCTCACATTACAGTTCGGCTGGCAAATCTTTTTTTTTTTTTTTTACAAATTTGCAAACAATTATTTAAGATTATTATTTTTTGTAGGTTGTACTTGTACACCCTTATGTAACACATAAATGGAAAACACCTTTTGTTAAAAATAAAACAAAAAAAAAGAGAATAAAGTTAATTGTTTAGACTTGCCTGTTGGCTTAGAAATTATATATATTATAAAAAAAAAAAAACAATGATTTAAGGAAAATCCCCTTAAACTAAATAATATTTACTAAGCCGATTTTAAGGAACATATTCCGTTTTTAAACGAAATTCTAATAAAAACTGAAAACAGGATTTTTTTAATTAAAATATAATAAATTTTAATTAAAATTATTAATTTTTTTTTTTTGTTTTTAACTAAACTGCCATTTTTTATAATTATTTTGTCATTATTATATAAATATATATTTTTCAAGCTGTGTTTTTTATTCAATTTTTTTTTTAATTTATACAATTTAAAGCCATAATTCATGGTTAAAATTGTCTTATGTTTTAAAACATTTATGTGTTAATTACTTTAACAACAAATGTTATGTTTTAAATGTAAGTTTTTTTCTGTTTTTCTTTACTTTACTTTAGCTAATGAAGCTAACTGGTTGCATTTAAGTTTTTAAGTCTTGTTTAGATTTTTTTTATATATATTTTTCTTTTTTGCTATAACGACAATTTAATTAATTTTTCCAATAAATAATTATGTTGCTAAAACAATTTGTTGTAATAATAAAAATAATAATAATGAGAAAATTAATCGAATAGCATATAAAACAAAATGATTAAGAGAAAAATAATACAAATTAACCCTTTAAGGGGATAAAATTTAATGTTTAATAAATTTAGAAACTGTTTTTATATCTCTCCTAAAAAAATATAAATATTTTTTTTATACATTTTTTAATTATTTTGAAATAAATAATTTTTCAGAAATTTTAATTTAATAAAAAAAGAAAAAGGTTTGAAATTATTATTTTTAAAAATATTTGCTAAATTTCTTTAATGTCTAAATCTCTTTTAGGTTTAATTGCTTTAATAGAGTTTTATTAGCTTTAAATCTATATGTATTACAAAAAAGGCTTGTCATAATTGTTAGTGTCATTTATTGTGTTTCTTTTCCCCCTACACACTCACTCACATATACAATGAGTAAAAGTTTTTTATGTCAGTAGAATAAAGAAAAATCAAATCATAGTCAAACAAACAAAAAAACCTGACTCGAATGACCTTAACTTTAAACTTAGCAACAATTATTTGAAAATATAGAGATATTTTTTATTGTATTTAGTTATTTTAGAATTCTAAGTATCATTTTAAAACTAAGCGATATTTCATAGTGATAGCGATCAATCAAGTTAAAAAACTACTGCACCTTGTTTTAAAATCATAAGAAAAAAAATGAAATAAATTGAAATCAAATAATATTTTTAAGTAATTGAGTTAAAAAAGAAGTTATTCATAAAATCAGCAAGATCATAATGAGATTGGAGAGGGAATTAAAAATAAAATAAATAAAATTCAAAATTTTAAAATACAGTGCACTCGCAAAAACGTGAACACTAGAAAGCGTGAGCGACTGAGAAGTGTACAATTTTTTTTACACAGACTCTTCTAAATTGGGAAATCCCCAAATAAGAATAAAATTTTTTTATTTCTAATCCAATCCAAACATGTTTTTGTTCGTTAAAACAAAAAAGTTTTATATTTATATTAACCAATCGAAAACTGAACACCCTTGTTAAAAATTAGTTCACATTTCCGCGAGCCTGCTGTATTCTAGTTTATTATTTTGTTTGATAATTTTTAAAATATTAAAAAATTTTTAAGAAATTAACAATTTTTCGTATACGATTATTAAATAATAAAAAAATGTTCAGATATTTGAAAATTGTAAAATTTAAAAAAGAATTAAAAATTATAAAATTTCTTAAAAAATTCTAAAATTTTTAGTATCATAAAGTATTTAAATCTGTTTTCTTTTTTTTAATTTTAAAATTGTAATTTTTATTTAAATTTAGATAAGTTTTTTTTATTTAACTTCTAAGTTTTTAATTTTTTTTCCTTTCTTATTTATCAATTTTTAATAAATTTAATTTTTTATTTTTAATACAATTTTATGTAAATCATTTCCAGTGTTGTTATTGCTGCTGTTTCAACCTTTCACCTTTCCGTTCACTTTTTGTTTGCTCCTTAAAATATGCACCCTTTTCTCTATTTTTAACATCATTGCTGTTGTGTTGTTACTTTATTAAATTCTCATATTCTGGTGTTATGATTTTAAATCATAAACTCATCTTTAAATTTAAAAAAGGGGTTTAATTTTGTTTCTCAATTTCCCTCACTAAGGGTTTGTTGTGTCAGTTGGTTTGGCTTTTTACAAAACGTTAATAGGTTTTTAAAGTTTAATAGACTTAAGCGTTAAACAAATTTACATAATTTTTGTTAATATAATCAAATTTCTATTAACAGTAGTTAAAAAACCAAAACAGGTACCAGTTGTTAAAGGCCAAAAAATGGAAGCTTTCTTAGTGACTCTTGTTCTGATTTGACTGATGAAGATAAAGATGTATTAAAATATCTTTTGATAGAAGATGATCTATCAGTATCAGTTCTTATTTTTTAAATTTTTGACTTCATTCTAAGTTCCTTGATTTTTCAGTACAGTTACTACAGATCGTTATGAACCCAAGTTAATGAATTCAACAGATTTTTTTTTTCATAATATTTAAACATATTAAGTATATGAAAGCATATATAACTTTTGTGCAATATTATGTATAACTTAACATTTCTACATACATTCTTATATATAAAAAAATATATAATTTTTTTTTATATATATTTTTTAATTTATACTTTTTCAAAGAATTAATTTTCAGCTCGTTTGTTAAGTGTGTTTGAGTTGGTATATACATATATACAAGTACGTATATGTATATTAATATTGTTTCTTTCCAGTAACAAACCTTAATGACTTTGATTAAAAACAATCTTAAAAGTAAATGATTTCAGAACACAACAACTACAAAAACAATACAGAAAAAACGGCACCCTGCTGGGTAAAGCATTTTAAATGTGTACACACATACACAACAAACTGGCCGACACATAGTGAGATACAAAGACAAACAGTCAATTGCTACAAACGTCTTAACATTCGTCTGTATGTCTGTATGTCTATCAGTCTAACTGACAACAATCGAAGGAGGGGGAACACTAAATAAAACGCTAAAAACACAAAAAGATCTTACTCATATGAAATACATTTAAAATATAGTAGAATAAAATAAAGCTGAGGAGTTTGTTTGCTACGGGTTGTATAATAATCATCATCATCAGCAACAAACTCATCATAATAAAGCATATTAATATCATTGAATAAATAAAAAAATTATTTAGAAAAAAACAGTCAAGATTTAGTTAATTAAAAAATAAGAATAACTTGTTAAATTCAAAGTCAAATAATTTTCAATATAAAAATCACATTTAAGATAAAATTCAGAACCCAAAAACGAAGTGTAAATTATGCCTTGTAAAAATCCAAAGTAACATTTTCGTCATAACAAAACTGACAAAATTTGTTGGTCTCCTTTTTCCAAAAGAAAAAAAGAAAAAAAAAATTTTTTTTTGCTTATAATTTTTAATTTTTTGGTTCATTGTGTTTTATTTAAAAACAACAGCCACGTAAATAAAATCGAAATCATATAAAACAAAACAAAATTAAATAAATATATTATTGTACTCGTCTCCCGCTGAGTTTAAGTGATTTCATTGACTGTCTACAGTCAAACAGACAGATGGAAGGACACAGACAAAGACCCACTAGCAGACAATAAGACACAATATATATATA
Source organism: Phormia regina (assembly GCA_001735545.1). Classification (NCBI taxonomy): domain Eukaryota; kingdom Metazoa; phylum Arthropoda; class Insecta; order Diptera; family Calliphoridae; genus Phormia; species Phormia regina. The sequence continues at coordinate 38,272 of MINK01187654.1, forward strand.
TATATATATATATATATATATATATATATATATATATATTATTATTATATATATATATATATTAATATATATATATATATATATATTTATATATAACAATTGACGCCATAATAATTAAAAAATTTAAAAAAAAATTTAATTCTGAACTTCAAACGCCCCCAAACACATTGTTCAACTAAAAATCCATAATTAAAATTAAAAAGAACAAAAAAAATTCTTTTAATTTTTAATATTAATTTATAACAAAATACAAAAATCCACTTGTTTCCATTCTCTCTACAACAAAAAACCGTTTTCACATATTTGTCTTAGACGTGATCATGCGTATAATTTTCATCGATCATCGCCAGCTATTGTAAGTTTTTCTTTTCTGTGATTTTTATTCTTAAACGATTCTAAAATAATTTATTTTTTTGTATATTATGGCGTATGATTTGTATGTTTTTCTAAGGTTCCTGGGTTAAATCATGAGCAATTGCACATCATTTTTGTAAGAAAATAAAAAAATATTTATTTTACGTATTAAAGTGCGAATAGTTTGTTGTGTGTAAGAAAAGAAAACATTTTGGTTATAAAAATAAATGCACAAATTTTCAATGAAAATAAACGAAAAAAAGGAAAAAAAA
>MINK01187655.1:7022-18750 GCA_001735545.1 Phormia regina
TCTCAGAGTATTTACACAGAATTTAATTCAATTATATTGGCTTAGTTAAAATTTATAACCAGTCATTGCTTTTTTTTTTGCTGTTGGCCAAAAGCAATTCTTTCAAAAATACTTACAACCAAAAAAGAGGAAAAAAAAAGTAGACCCAAAGAACCAAAAAATCTTTAGTTGCTGGAGCTTCTCACAGACACGACATGTTACATGTTAATTTGCTTAATGGCATCATCGTTGTAATGCACAAATATATACTCATACGAATACTTGTACCCTGCAATACTGAGTTTCATTTTAACATCAATATTTGGAGGAAAAAGAGAAAGATATATACAAAACTTATATTTTCAATATTTTTTTCCTTCTGCTTTCAGCTCAATATAAACTTCTTTTTTTTTCATTTTTATATAAATGCAATGTATAGGTATGAATACATATGAATGTATATATAGGAATAGATACGAGGGTAGTAATCTAAATTAAAATATTTTACTGAATAAAAGTTTTGAAAAGATAAGATGTTAAATCTTGTTAAAAAATCGCAAAATTTAGGAAGTGAAATTTATAATTTGAATTATAAATTTTAATTCTTTCAATGGTTAATTTCATTAAAAAAATTTCATCAATTCAATTATTGATATTATTGATTGTTCTGTCGTTCCATTAAATAAAAAAAATCCAAAAAAAAATGGTAATATCTTACTTTTGACCAACATAAGGTCCCGTTTTGATGACTTAACTTTACTTAAATAAATTTCTATGATTTGGATTATAAAATATGCTCAATGATCTTGCCTTATTTATAAATTGCCCTCTTTATAAATTAACAAAAAATGATTTTAAAGAGGCTTCAAAGAGGATTTTTGTAAGAAGTCTTCACGTGCTGTAAACTAAATGAGGAAAACCACTTAACGTCTCGCTATAAAATTTCAAAGTATCTGTCGGTCTTCACATCTCATATTTTTGTTAGCGTACCTGTTTTTATTTAAGAGATATCAGCAGAAAACTGATTTAAGTGCACAGAAAGCTTCTAGTATTTTGCCCATAACTTTTTTTATCAACTGATTTTACTCAAATTCAGTTTCAAACAAACCTTGTATAAAACAAATATTTGGACCACATTTCGTCCCCCTGCGATTTCCTATCAAGAAAATAAGTTTGCAACTAATGTAATTTTTGTTTTCAAATTTCAAAATTTTTATATTTGATATCATATGTTTGCGAAGTTTTGTAGCTCACTAAACCATAAGAAGTTGTACTTAAGATTACTTCCTAAGTTGAGATAAAGATAGCCGTCCTTCCGTCTGGTTGGATGTCTGTTAATTTTAACATAGAATATATCCATATTTTCAAGATATCGTTTTGTGAGCTAAAACTTGCTGAAATCTTAAAAACTTACTTGTGAAAATTAATTTAATTTTTACGAACATCGAAAGCCAATTGACAAACTTATTAGTGATCGCTTTTTAACTGACCATTGCCTTCATGTAGTACCCCTACCTAGGAGTCATAATGACATGCATAAAATCTATGTAAATGCTACTTACTATGATGATACTATTTTACATATAAAACGAGAAAGAAAAACATATAAGGTTAAGCCAAATATTCGATACCCTACAATCTTGTATATTGCAGTTAAAAACAGGAGTTTTATGGGACCTGTGCCCAATTGTGGCCAATTGTTGACCGATACATGTATTAAATGTAATGCATATTTTTATAAAACATGAATGGGGTTTCGTACTTTAGGGTGATTCCCGAATATTCATATATCCAGCCTTATTCCGGGACAATATTTGTATAGGGGCTAGTAATATGGACCGATCATAATCAGTTTCAACATGGTTTGTCTATGATCTAATAGATGATCATGTGCTGAATTTCAATGACTAACAATGTTTGATTACAAGGACAGACAAACAGACAGACAGACAGACAGACAGACAGACAGACAGACAGACAGACAGACAGACATTACTTAACCAAAACAACTTTATATTGAAAGGAACAACAAATAAATTATTAACTGGGTGAATAAGTAGTAGAGTATTAAAACAGAATCGAATAAAAATTAAGCAAAAAAACATTTAGTAAAGTGAATATCAGTTTAAGTAACCCAGACATCCATCCACAATTCAAAAATTGAAGTTTCTTAAAAAAAAATCAAGGCATATTATTTTTTCTTTCGTTATTTTATTTTAATTTTGTTTTATATTTTTTATTTTATTTTTCATATAAAACAAAGAAAAAAAAACAATTTATTGTGAGCTAATTTAAGCGAGGACAACACCTCAACAACGACAAAAACAACAACACAGCAAACGCAATATCAGCATTAACAACAGCAGCTAAGCAGTGCATGCAACTCATATTTAAAGTCACAGGAATAAAGAATAAAGTGAAAAAAAAATAACCAACAACCTAAAACAGTGCTAAATCAATGTGTCTTTGTGTCTGGCGGCATTAAACGAAGAGACTGAGACAAACTTACTACAGAACAGTGGGTTTAAAGAACGTCATTAAAGTTATAATATTTTTGGTTCAACACAAACTTTTTCGGCAGAGTAGTATGAATTTAACTTAAGCCAGATTGAAAATTTAAACAGACAATCTTTAATACAGACAGACGAACGGACAGACATAATTAAATAACTTGGAATTTCACAGATACCAGAAATCCATCATATACTTTATGATCTATAATATTGGTGGCAAATGCGAAAATTTTTTCAGTACCACTGTAACTAAAAGAAGAGTTATACAGATAAACAAAACAACACCCTAACAACACAAAAAACAAAAACTCCGCTTTCAAATAAAATTTTTTGTTCAAGTAAAAAGTATCTGAAAACAAAAACAAACAAACAAACAAAAAAACTAAATGAGCAATTGACTAAACACAACGACGATGACTTGATGGTTGTCATGAATGTGACCACAAAACCCAAACAAACAAATGCAACAACATCAACAAACATTTGAACATATAGACAACACAACGCAAACGAAGAAATCATAATACAAGCAAGAGTTAAGCACGACCGCCCATGAAAAATATAGCAGCAACATAATGACAACAATAACAACAACTACAACATTGCAACAACTCAACGCATAATAAAGAATGAGGGATAAATATGTTGCTGCTGCTAATATATGAAACGCAACAAATATCCACTCACATAAGAAACCAAATAAAACTGAATATTGTTGCAATTTGCCAGACATTTAAAGAGACAATTTAAGCAAAAACTTTAAACACAAAATAGACAACAAACAGACACTTACAAAAACAACAGCAACAAAGTAAAGCAGCCATTCAGACCAGCCAAAGGCCGAAAAACAAAACAACCAAAAAACTTGTGAAACAACTGATCATCAGCCAAAACTAGGAACTCATATAAACAAGAAGACAAACAATAAAGCATATAGAAAGACATACAAACTGACAGACGAATAGACCGATGGATGGACTTATGAATATACATACACATACATATGTGGTCGTATAAAGTTTAAACTTAGTTCATATCTTTTTGTCTTAAACGTTTAACACTGTGTTTTATTAATAATCAGGGTTTGTGAAGGGGCGCGCGAGTGTAAAATAACAACATTTTTAGGAAGCATGAACACAGCAACCAAACCGTAAAACAGTCAATAAAGTGACGACAACACTAAAGCGATAAACTCTACCAATTACAACAAAGACTTTTTTTGCCATAAACACAACAACAAAACAGCGAAAAATTATTTTGCTGAATAACAAATTTGAAATGATTGGAAAGGGAGGAGACGAATGACGAGAAAACCAACACCGAAAGTAGTCGCAATATTAAATCAACAATAAGTATCGTCATCATCTTGGTCATTATCTTTATAATCCCTTTTTTCACTCGCACTTTATATCAATTCACTCTCTTACCTTTTACACTCTCATCAGTATTTAAGAACCACTGAATTTGTTCCTAAATTGAGAAATTAACAATAATTATATTTTTTTTATAGAATATTAGCAATAAATCACATTTTTATAGAAAATATAAGAAACAATTTAATTCTATAAAAAATTGCGATCGTTTCATTTTAAAAAAAATTTGCGATCAATTTTCATTTTATTGATCATTTTAAATTTTTAGAAAATTTTCAATTTATAAAAAAAATCTCTTTATTTGGTTGCCCTATCTAGCTAATATTGCACCATAATTTTATTTTTGAATATTGTCATTCTCTGCCCCTGTCATTCTCCCTCATTTATGGATTTAATTCTTTAATGCTGCTTACATTTAACTCTTCTCGATTTATTTAATGAGAATAAAAAGATCTCTTTGCCACCACACATTGGCGAAACAGCAACCATAATAAAATACAGGCGCAAAAATGCAGCCTATAAAAGCAGCAGTAACAACAACAACAATAACAACAAGACAAAAAATCAATTGAGCGATCAAGTGTCTTGAGGCGAAACAGAAGGTGGAATAAATAAAACAATAATGATGATAATGAAGTTAAAGTGAATTTTTGATGAACGTTCATTTTATTTTATACAAAGTTTTTTTTTATTTATTTTGTTTCGGCTTCAGTTTTTTTTTTTTTTTTTTTTTTGGCGAGTCTTCTTCCTCAAATTGTTGTCAATGGGGGGATCACTTTTTTATAATGTTTTTTTTTTTTTTTTACAGTCTGGAGTATGCAGCTGTATTTTTTATTTCTTTATTTTAAAATCAAGAGCTTCTTCGCAACAGGAATTTATTTCATAAGAATGTGGTAGACATTTTAAAATGTTCATTCAAATATATTAAAACAGATTTGTTGTTTTATTTTTTCTTCAGACTAATAAGCTCTGACATGTCATTAATGTTATTAATAGGTTATTTGTTAAACAAATTTGTTATATTTTTGTTATGATTTGCAGCGACAGGCTGAAGACAGAACGTGATTTTTTTTTTTTTTTTTTCTTGTGAAATTATTTTTGAAATGATCGCTGACATGTCAGTAATAATGATGTTATATTTGTATTCCTATAATAAATAACAACGATCTTAGTTGTGACAAATTGTTATTTTAGAGCAGGCGCGGATCCAGCTCAAGCTTTTGGGGGAGGAAAATAGAATGATTTTCACAACTATTTCTTTAAATTTTATGATTTAGTACAAAATTTTCATTAAGAGTTTTTATTTTGGGGAGGGAAATTTCCCTTTTTCCCTCCCCGTGAATATCCACGTCTGTTTTAGAGGTCATGAAATATATTGAGAGATTTGATGTCCTATTTCAAAGTTGCAAATTTTATTTGCAACTATGTCTAAGAATCTAAGAATTATTTTTACCCTGTTGTGAAGATAATTAGGTTTAAATACTTTAAAAGATAATAACAATAAATTTGTTCCCTTAATTATCTAAATAAATATATAAATAATTTGGACATGCAATATTCTTGTCACTAGATTTAATTATAGCTATAAAACAATAAAACTATAAAACTTTTAATCAAATTGAAAACACCATTACAAATGTTTCATAAAATTAATGGACCTGTTTGTTACAAGTAAACATTTCTCTAAAAAACCATCATTTGTTAATATAATAGTATATTCAATCGATTAACCACCATTAGGTTATCCGATTTTGTTCGAATAAATGAGAACTTTTTTTTTCGAATAACAAATAAACCGAATAATTTGTGTCGAACAACCGTTTAACCGAAATCTAATTCTTTTTTGGGTATTATAAATATTTATATTTTTATTTAAATTTAAATTTATGTCAAGCTTATTCATAAAATATCCATTATATTCCAGCAAAAAAAAAAAAAACAAAGAAAATTTTATAGAAATACTTCTTCATTACTTCTAAATATCTTTATATACATAATGTCTAGTGCTGAAGAAGTAATGGGAATATCATCAAAACATAATTTTATTGTTCATGACTTTCCTCTGATAAATAGGTGCCACAAATAGGACATTATTCAATGATAAGCCTATGTTAAATTCATTGGAAATGACCCGAATTTTCACAGCTTCTGGATCCAAAGTTTAAGTTCATCCTTGTTTCTTTTGAGATTATGTTCTTACTGGGACTATTTATTTTTAAAATTCGAAATGAAAGATATATGTACGTTTTTGTATATTATATGTTCATAGCAATATACAACACAAAATGATTCTGACATAGATAATAGGAAGAGTAATATTAAAAAGTCTGAATTTGGAAAACATTTTATAGTAGAAAGTTCAATTTTGTTAAAAAAGTGATAGAACTATTAAGATAAACCCTATGTTATCGAGATTATGTTTCTAAATAACTAACTCAACAGATTAAATTTTATAATAAGTTTTATTTTTATGTTTAAAAATATCAATTCGGTTAATCCGATCAACTTATAACCTCTAACAATTCTTTTTCAAATAAACCGATTAATATTAAACCCGATTAATTTCCCATAAAATCCATTTCTGTTGCAGATTTGGAAAAAAATTCTTTGGAGTTCTAGAAACTAATTTCAGTTTATCAGACTTAGCTTTTGAAGTTTTAGATCACAAGTATTTAATTCATATTACATTTCAAATATCCTAATTGTGCTCAATACATTTAATAACTTGTTATACGAATATAGATAATATTTATCTAACTATTTTAGATAAGATCATTAACAGTAAATTGGTATCCAATTATCTAAACAAATAAATAACTCTGACATGCAATATTTTTGTCGCTTTAGATTTAATCGTTGCTATAAAACAAATAAAAAATAATAAAACTGAAAAAAGATGTTTTATTCATTAAACATCATTCAAACTTAATGCTTTAAAATGTTCAATAAATTAAATATATTAACTATCTGTTCCTATATGGTAAAAGAAAACAATATATAAGAAAACAATATAAATTATTAAAACAATTTTACTCAAGGTATACACTTTAGCCTACAATTATCAACTTGAACATCGTGATGAGGAAATATTTCTACCCTGTCCCGAATATCCTGATAACTTTATTGACAAATTCATAACGATTCCCGCTAATGTAACTGTACTACCCAATGACACCTATTATGTTGCAGGAAATATTGAGATACTAACTAATTTTGATTCAACAAAAAACTATCCTGTAAATAGAAATTTTATTTTCCAATTAATTAAATGAAAATACTGATCGAGAAGTTTTAATTTTCCTAGATGACAGTTGAGTTTTACAAACGTGAACGTGGCAATTGGCAAAAAACTATATACACCGTAAAGCGACAAGACCTTTGTGGTAGTTTATTTAACATTTCACTTAAAATTTTCAGCGAATCTTTTCTTTGGACTTAACTGCAGAACCATCATTTCAAATGCCATCTGGTAAGATGGAAGGTGAATATTGTGCTCGTTTCGAAGCAGGAGATAAAACAAATTTAAAAGAATTTTGCTGTCTAGATGTACATTTTTTGGTTTTTCGTATTTAATGGATATATAAGTGATAAACGATATACACAACATCTTAAAAAATCCAATAAATATATTTAAAGATATACGAATATTGTATATTACAAGAAACCCCTACATTCTGATTTACCGTTTTAGCAGATGGTTGTGGCACTGAATGGGAAACCCTAAAAAATTAATGCAAAAATCATACTTATAGTATTTACTGATCGATCTCATTTTCCTTTGGGTTACAGTGTCTCCAACTTAAAAACACAGTTTTGTAATTTTTTGAGAGTAGTTTACCTTCATCACGGTCATTTTTATTTATATCTGTCTTTTTTTTATTTTTGTTTTTCCTTTAGTTCTCTTTAAAACAAGATCTAGTAAAAATAAATTTATTAAGCAGGATTTGTAACATTACGCTTGATACAATACAATACAAAGCCTTCACATGTAGTTCAATAAAATGTTTTAAAGAATTCTTGAAATGAAACTTTTGCATTTCATCCAACGCTATAAGGAATATCATACCCATAACCAGAATTGTCGCAATCTTTTGCATTCTGCATTTTATATATTATAAGTTTATTGTCAGATTTGAACGAATAAATAAACAGCAACCATGGCAGATCCAATAAACAAAATATAAAATATAAAAAAAGAAACAAAACCTTACGAGTACTATGACAATCACAATTATTTACGTAAATTAACGCGGGCGTTAAAATTTCAATTTTTCACTCAATAATTTAAGAAAAAATAAATAAATAAATAAATATATAAATAAAATGCTAAATATAAATTAAACAAGTAAACAAAAACGTTCTACTGAAAATATTTTAAATGACAAAATAACATAAAATTTACAAAGAGAGAAAATAAATGAATATCTTGTATTGTATTTAGCCAATTTCATGTGTTTAGCAAAATCCTATAAAAGATTTAAAGCACACTCCGACCGTCAGATACCTAAAAGTCAAAAAGTATCTATATAAGAAATAAGAATTAAGAATTTTTAGCACGTACTGGGGTTTATTCATTTCTTCATTAATATATATATTTTTTTATTTTTTGTTATTTAAAGGTTTTTTGCTTTTTAGTGTTAAACTGCACAAAATTATTAATAAATAAAAAATGCACAAATATAATGATATAAATTCATTGGAAAACAGATTGATAAACGATTAATTAATAAATTACTCTCGAACTAGAATTTAACTAGAACTGAACTAAAACAAAAATATAAAATTAATTTAAAAGGAACTGAAAATAAATTAAAACTGTACGAATTTTTTGCTTATTTGAAAAGTTTGCTAATAATGACTTTATAATTTTAAAGCTCTGTCATTTAATCATAAGTATGAGCAACAAAAAAAAATTAAATAAATACATATGTATATGTATATGTATATGTACATGTACAACAAACATTACGTACGTTTGCGACGACGCACAGCGGCAATGACAGTAAGAATATTTTGGTTTCAAAAGTGTCCTTGAAATAATTGTAAATTATGCATCATTGAATGGAATTTGTTTTTATCGTTAGTGTTTTTGTTTTTTCGTTGTTATTGTTGTTGTCGTTGCTGTTTGTTGCTGTCATGGTAGTTATTGTAGTACATTTCAGATTCATATCCACTGGATACGAATAAACAAGTAAGTTTTTAATACTATTGTTGGTGGTATTGTCACTGATTTTTGTCTTTAAATCAGCATTTTGCTAATCATTGTATTTATGTCGTAATGAGTGGGTGTTTCACAATAAATTTATAAATTAATATCAAAAAGTATAAAAAGTTTAAAAGAAAATAAATGAATTTTGATAAAGAAAATATTTTAAGGGGACATCATCAAAGTAAATATTTTTAAAAGCAATAAATGTTCTAAATTATCTAAAATTGAAATATTTTTATTTCATAGATAATATCCATTTGAATATTATTACGCACTTAATGATTTTTTTTTTTTTTTTTTTTTGTTAAATGCATCCCTCAAGAATATTTTAATATAATTATGCTATTTTAGCAATTAAGGTTAAATAAAACGTTTAAAAATATATATTTCATGAATTTCTTAAATTATTTTGTTCATCTTAATCAAATTAAATAATTTTTGCCAAAAACACAAAAAGACGCACATAATTTAATTCACTACAACAACAACAAAAATCTAATAAAATTAAATAAAAATATTTTGATCTACAAACTGAGAATGTGTCAAGTATGTGTATATATTTGTACATAAGAGTGTAGATAGTTCGACTATTTAGGTCTTTATTAAAAATAATGTTGCAAATAATAGAAACATTTTCAAATGTTGCTTCCACACAAAAATATCAAAAGAAAGAGAAAAAAAAAAAGCAAAACAATTTAAAAATGAAAACCTCCTCGAAAATAAATTTATTATTATTATTATTTAAGATGCCAAAACAATTTTATTGCGCTGTGTGCATTTTTATTTATTTTCCTACAAAGATTTATACACCCCAAATCAAATCAATATATGTATGTGTGTGTGTGTGTGTTGGTACATTTAGTCTCACTGACCAAATGACCAACCACCAAACATATAACAAATCTACTCTGCTCACATATTTAGATGTTGAATTCAAATTAAACTAAATTTTGTTGTCTATTCATAATTCAAATTGTAACAGAAATGTTTCTGCTTCTACTGCTGCTGCTGCTGCTGCACTTATCTAAACGCTAAACGGCTGCCTCAAATATCTACTTAGTTTTGTTTAGCAAATTTTGATTTTATGTACGTTATTGTTACATTATTTCTTCTTGTGATCACAATGTTGATGATCATCAAGAAATTTTCAAAAATTAAAATGCGTCAATTTTTCAAATGCAAAATTACTCGCTAAATAATTTGCTTAAATTTAGATTTAGATACATTTTTTATCTAACAAACAGACCTATACATTTAGACAATAATACGGACACATGGTTACAAATACTAAAACACATGTTTATACATTGATTGTTTAAATTGAAAAAAAGTATGTACATTTGGCTGTATGTGTATGTACCTTTATTTAGAAGAAAAATATTTTTATAAAGTTTTTCACTTTTTGATTTTTTTCTTTTCTAATTCGGAGGGAATTTATAGCAATGAGAAATGAAATCAAGCAGACAAATTTTGAACACTTGAGATTTTAATAAGGTGATTGTTTTCGCTTAGAAATAAAGATACTCTACTATAAGAAAATGTGACTGAATGTTTTTAGCTCAGCTGTAGTTTATTTTTAATTCAGTTCAAGTTTAATTCTACTTAAGTATTAGTTCATTTCTATCACAGTTCATATTTAATTCAAATTTAGATCAGTTCTATTTAAATTCTAGTTCTGGTTTTGTTCATTTTAATTTTACATCTATTCTAGTTTTTTTTAATTATTTTGTTTTTTATTGTTTAGTTCTAGTTCGGTTCAAAAAAGTTAAGTTTTAATTTTCAGTCAGTTCAAATTCAATTCTAATTAAGTTTTAGTTCTGGTCTAGTTCTAGTTCAGTTCAGTTCTAGTTCAATTTTAGTTGCGTTCTGGTTAAATTCTAGTTAAGATTCAGTTCAGTTCTAGTTATTCAAATTTTTTATTGTAGGGTACTTTCGAAATCTAGTTTGCCCTTTTACACTAAAGGAAAACCAAAATAAGGCCGCGGGAATATTTAGAGGTAATTTAGAAGAAAAATTATCTCAAATAAAAATCCAAAACGAAAATTGTAGCATTTACAAGCTAATCAAAATATTTTTCACTTATTTTGTGTTTTCTTCAAAAATTGTTTGAATTGTATAAATGAATTGTGGATGCTAATGATGATCATTATTGGGAAAATTTTTGTTGATCATATGAAATTGGGTGCCTAATGGGTGCTGCTAATGTAGATGATGATGGTAGTTGTGGTGGTGGTGGTTGTGGTAGTGGTGACGGAGCAGGTGGTACTGGTCATCGTCTAAATTTTATTGGGGGAAATCACAAATTGTGGCTAAATACATTAAAAAATAAATAAAAATTATCGAAATAAGTTGAACATTAAACAGATATTTAGTTTTCAAAATTTGTACTCACACTCTATAGAATTATGTGTATGGGTGTGTGTGTGTGTATGTTTATATATGTTTGTGTTTTGTATATTACAAATACAATTTTAACAATTTTGAATTTATTTTTAGAAACATTTACCTAAATATTCCAATTTTATTTGAAAAACAAATAAAAACCGAATAATTTGATGCCAGCAATATATTTCAGACTATTTGAAAATGATGATAATGATGATGAAGAAGAACGAAATTACAAAAAAAAAAAAAAAAAAACATCTTGGAATGCG
>MINK01187655.1:19573-39813 GCA_001735545.1 Phormia regina
TACTCAATGTCGACATATATATATATATATGTTTTTTTCGGATTAAGTTTATTTTATTTTTATAATATTTATTATTAGCAAATTAAAAAAAAAAAAAATTATTACGCCTTTTTTATGTTAAAATAATGCAAAGCCAATATCATCAATAAGATTGTCATAAAATATGAGATGAAATATAAATTATAGTCTTCAAAGCTTGTTTTATTTAGTTATAAAATAAACTAGTCTTCTAGTCTTAAATAACTGATGTAGTTAAATAGTTATTGACTGAAAATAGCATCTCACCTCATAATAATTTATAACAAAAATTATAAAACATCTTTTGCATGATTATGGATGAAATTGAGGTCTTTAGAAAGTAAATATTAAAAAATAAATAAAATATGAAAGTAAATTTTGTAATCTTTTCGATTTTGCTTATATAAAAATAATAATTTCGATAACCCAGAAAGAAAATGAATTAATGAGATTTTTGCTATAAAAATATTAAAATAATTGCAATAATTTATTTTTTAATATGAAATTCATTGCAGCTTTTTATCAAATTGGAAAATTATTATAAGTAAAATTTGTTTTTTTTTTTAAATCATTTTAATCTGAATCATAAAGTTATTATTGGTCAAAGAATTATTAAAAATAATACAAATAACTTAATACTTTATCTTGCCATTAAAAATATTTTTGCGTATTTTGCTTCAGTTCTAAATTAGTTGTAATATAATACTATTTCAGTTTGAATTCAGTTTTAGTTTAGCTCTATTTCAGCTTTTGTTCAGTTCTAGTTAAGTCCTAAGTCTGTTCTAGTTCAAATTCAGTTTAAGTTAATTTAAGTTTAAGTTTTTGTTAGTAAATAGCTCAATTCCCGCTCAGTTCTTGTTATTTAAAGTTATGTTCTATATTAGAATTCTTGTTCAGTTTTAGTTTAATTGTAATTTATTTAAATTTCAGAAAATGACAAAATTGTTTGATTGGCTAAATCATGTAAATTAATCAATTTTGGTGAAAAATCTTAGAATTTGCTAATTTTATAGTTCTTAGAAACTACTGTCATAATTTAGTATTAAATCATTTTTAAAACAATTTAAAATTAAAAACGTTTTTCACACCAAATGCAACCATTAGAAAAATGAGTAGTTTTTATATTATCAACAATCAGAATTTGAAATTAATCATACGTCATGTGAAACCCATAATTTACAATACAACAAATACTATAAATAATAAACCAATTAAAAAATATTAAAAAAAGCAACAAAAAACACTTACCATTAAACCTCCTTTAACACAACAACTTACTCATAAATGAACGGACTCTGTAAAGACAAAATAATAACAAAATAAAGATCTTAATCTTGGCAAAAGTCATGATATACAAAAAAATAAAACAAAACACTTTTATATGTGAATACAAAAATTATTGTAATTATATAAAATTATTAACAATTTACCTCAAATATACATACGAAAACACAATGCAAAAAAACATAATGTAGTGATCGAAAAACAACAATAACAAATCTGTGAAAATCTGAAAATTAAAGCAGAAAAACGATATTTTTAGCTGGTCAAAATAACAAATTGCCAACAATAAAACAAAAAAACAAAAACAAAAATCCAACAGCAAAAATCAAAAAAAAAAAAAAAACGATCATATGAATTAAATAAATAAATAATAATATCAAGCAATAAAAATGCAACAACGTGTGCAAAGTACACAAACAAAGAAACACACATACACTTATTTATTCACTGACGGATACACTATCCATTTTAGGTGTATGAATTATTGGTATTCAACTATGATACAGTATAATACAAAAGTAAATACACATAACTATGTTAATATTTACAATACTTTTTGAAACTTAAGAAAGGATGTTTATAAAAAAAATGGGAATAAAAAGCTTTTCTTAATTCTTAAGTACGAAATTTATTATCCTTTTTTGTCCCACTGTATGTCTGAACATACTGTACCCTGTCATATAAAGTACATGTGTTTGTTTCACTTTGCCAAAGGCTGCTGCTGTTGGGTAAAATGTGTTAAATATTATTTTAAAATGGTTGATATTTTTTATTGCAATTTCATATATATTTTTGTTGGTTATTTAATTTAGTTTAGGTTAATGCTGTTTGTTGTTATTATTGTAATATTATTATTATTATTTGCTGTTGATGATGGTGGTTTTGCTATAATTTTTTTTTTTTTTTTTTTTTTTTTGTAATTTAATTCTGTATTGGGTAAAAGTATTTGCCGCCTGCAGTTTGTCCGTCCGTCTGGCTATAGGTTTCTTTAGATAAAAGTATACAAGTGTTGTTATAGTTATTATTGCCATATAGTAGCAGCAGCAACGACGTTGGCGAATGCAGTGACAAATGCCAAAACAATTTGGCGCATTTTATAAAATGAAAATGAAATTTATCATTTAAAATCATGATTTCAATTAGATCTTTTCCAAATTTTTTAAATGTTCTTTGATTTCACACAATCTTATGAAGAAGTCATCTTACAGATTCCAGATTCATACTGCTTCGTCTCTTATGACTTCTTTACAGAATATAAATTGTGTCTAGTTTTTCTAATCCTGGAAGTTTTAATTATCTTTATATTGCACGCAACTATTGCGTTTACCTACTGACAAACTATAGTTGTAGAATAAATTAAGTGTTTGGATTTTTCATATAAATGATTGCGTACAAAAATATTTAAATAGATACTATGATTCAGAGAACCATATTAAAATTTTTATTGTAGTTAATCATTAAATGATTAAACACAATTATAAACATTGCTACCATGAACACGGTATTATTGAAATCAAGAAAAAACTGCTATGTAATCAATCAATAGTTGTGGTGATCATGTTGTAACCATGTTTTTCTCTTATACTTTTTGATTTCAAATAATTTATTTATTTTATTATTATTATTTTTAATACAAAATCATAACTATCTCTGTTAAAGTTACAGCCATATATGTATGATGATGTAAGTTTTTTTTTTTTTTTCTATAGGTATCATTTTCTTGATCGATTGCAAGCACATAATTGTCATAAACCTAAAATCATTAAATTCATTAAACTATTACGATAGACTATTTTTTAGTCTATGCTAAAGAAAATTTTATAGCCTATGTTATAGACTATTCATACACTATTTTATAGTCTATTACTATGTATACAGGTTTAATCAAATTACAATTGTATTCAAAATAAATTTTAAATAAATATAATTTAAAAATAAGAACTCGATACTAAAGTGGTTTAATCTTGATACCCAATTGGTATCAATATTCGTTAATGATTTGAACAACCAGTGATGAATTTGACAATATGTTGCCCCGTATCATTATCAATGCGTATATGTTAGATTTTTCTCTGGGTGTTCTAATTTTCAAATTCGTTAAATTAAATTTTTTAAACTTTTGCCTCAAATAAATTATACTGAAAATAATTAGATTTTATTCACATTTCAGACTATTTAAAAATAAATATTTCATCAAAATAGTTTCGTTCAACGTCTATAGTAATTTACAGAAAAAAAAACGTACCTATAATTCATTACTTATAATTAAAAATATAAAAAAATGCAAAAAATTTGCTTGCTAAAAATAAATAATTTAATTTAAATTACAACAACAACAAATTGTCTAGCACTATCAATACAATAATAAAAATATATATAAACAAATACCACACCCTCAGTTTAATAATGACACACAAGTAAAATAGAGGAAAATATATTTACAACAAAAGTATTAAAATATATAAATAAGAAAAGATGTTTAACAAAGGCATAGACGAATATGAAAGTAGCACTACAACAAGATTTAAAAAATATTTAAATTTAACCTTAAAAATCTGTGTTAAAAATGATCCAATTGATTTAATGATTATATGTGAGATATATCATATTTTGAGTTCGAACTTTTTCTTAAACCTGCGGTACTTTAATTTAATCCTATTGACAGATAGTATCTAAATAAAGTACAAAATAAAACTATCAACTTTACATGCCAATGATAAATATAAATTTACATTTAAATACTTACATGAATACGTACATACATATGTATTCATGTATGTGAGTAAGCAGAAGAAAATCTGTATTATTTAAATACAAGTTGGCAAAATCTTGTCATATATCATGCAACGCCTGAACGAATGTGTGCGTACCCAGTTCATTATAGGCTCACGGATAATTTTGCATTTAGTAAGCTGAACAAAAATGCATAAACAAAAACTTATTGTACTTTAAATTTAGTACGTACGACGTTTAGACAGAATGCAAATTATATGAGAAATACCTATTAAAAGAATTAATTCATTTCAAAAGTACTTGCCACAAAATTTTTTAAAAATTTATAATTGATATTTATAATAGACATGTACTAGTACAAAAAGGTATCGATTTGAGATCATTAGGACATTTGAAGGTTTGATATAAAATATTTATTTCTTGCGCATAAAAATGCATTTAAAAGAAAATATAGTAGCTGATAAATTATATTTATTTCAATTTATAACAATAAAATATATAAATCAATGCCAAAAAATTCATTGAATAGTCGGAAATTAATAAATAACTAACAACTGGAAAAATATATATTTTTTTTTCACATTTTGGTTGTTCTGGTGATCATTCTGTTTAAAAAATAATAATGAATAATTTTTTTTTAACTCAGACATGACGTTTTCGACAAATTGAAATTTATGGCTAATTATTATAATCATAATTATTTGAATGATCATGAAATTGTGATTATTCAAATATTTACTGAAAATAGAGTTTCTATATGAAAATTTAACAAGAAATCTTAAAACCTTATTTGTGGAATAGTTTCTTTCACAACTCTGCTAATTTCAATAAACTTTATAGACAGTAGTATAGTAAATGAAAATAAAGTTTTTTTCTTCTTCCTTTTGTACAAGTATTTATCTATTCAACTAAACCGAAGCATACACATATGCATGTCTGTCCAATTGTCTGCCTGTCTATTTGTGTGAGTAAAAACTAAAGAAGCAGAAGAAAATGTTGATGATGATGATGATGACGATGACGATAAAGAGATGCAACATCCATACAACAAACTATTTTGCACTTTGCCAGATACTTAACATAAAAAATATTTACAAATTCATGCTGTTTGCCTGATGCCAAAGCAAATTGCCATACAACAGCAACAACAAGAACAACAATAATAAATAAAATATAAAAACAAATACAAAATGAAAAAAGTCAAGAAATCAACATTCACATAAATGATCTAAAACTATAACGAAGATGAAGATGATACTTTTTCTTCTTCTTTTTTAGCTGATTTTACTAAAATTGCTGCTGCTACTGCTACTTCTACATTAAATATTTTGTGAAAATTTTGTTGTAAGTATTTTGATGTTTTTTTTTTTTTTTTTTTTTTGTGTTTTTATATTTTATTCTTTGAGAGCTGCTTCAATATGTGGCATTATAAATAACTTTTTAAAGAGTCTTACAAACATATGTACACAGATACACAGATTTTACATATGTTTGTATTTATGTAAATAATTTGTATTTGTTTGCACGAGTATTTGCGCTTAGTTACAAGTTATTTATGAAACTTATAGGCCTTATGTTATTCTTCATACCAATTGCATTTTGCTGTGATTATTTTATTTCAATTTAAATTTTTAAATGCATTTTTCGTTACACTCAATGAGTAAATGTTAGTAGAATTGGAGGGGGGATAAAAGTTACATTTATAAAAAATATCCTTTACCTAAATTGACTTTCTAAATAATGTTAGTTGAATGTCCAAAGTAATTTCGTTCTTGTAGGACTTTTACACTCAATGGTCGCCTCAGTAATTTGCTTCTAAAAATATTCCAACATTTTTAATTACACAGGGAAACACTGATTCTGTAGATCGAAGCTTCTCGGTCAATTAAGATGTCCAGTTCTCTCGATAAATCGAGATTTGTAAATTAAAAACGACTTCTAATTAAAATTCTCTTTAAGTTCTTTTTACATTACCTCTTAATACAATCAACATTTATGACCATATTAAGTGGATTTTTTGAAACAAAAAAAAAAAAAAAAACTAAGAATTCGAAAAACCTTGTACAGTTTCGATTTTTTTTTCAAAAATCATCAAAATTTTTATTAATTTTGTAAATGATGAATATTATTTTGAACTTCTTATGAGTTAATAATTTTTGAATTATTTTTAGGCTGAAGTTCATTAATGTAATGATTTTTGTAGAATACAGAAAAAGATTTATTAGACACCAGCAGGATATAAAGCATTGCATTTTCATTCAAGTGTATTTTAGTGCTATTTGTAAAGAAGATCTTATGAAGAATTATAATACGTTACGTCATCAGAAAAATAATATTGTTATAATTAGAATACAGAAAATACAGAAGAGACTTGGTACTTATTATTACCGAGTATCCGAATTGACTAAGAAATACAGAGTGACATTTTTTTTGTTTTATTTTTCGTTATTAGATCTATAATAACTATTTTTTATTTTGCTTTAAATTTAATAAAAATATTTGTTCGAGTGTATTTCATATCTATCTAAATATATATATATATATATATATATATATATATATATATAAGTTTTTACTTTTCTATTTTAGATTGCGATTATAATAATGATGTTGCACTGTTTTGTATACTTACTAAATAACTCTTTATCTATCTAAAAACGTATCGGTACATACACTTATGTATGTATGTATGACTATCGTCTGTTGGACCATTAATTTCTCTGCTGCCGTTCTAGCTGTCTTTCTCTCTTTATTCAAAATTTGCAGTGATTTAGTAGATATGTAATAATTTTAGTCATAGTACTTGTAATATAACAAATTTTAAAACATGGACCCCATAATTCCCCTCAAATCAGCTTTAAATACACACACATACACACAAAGAAACAATTTTTAATTGTGGTGGCAACAGAGAGTCAAACAATCAACAAATAACCCATACAACAAACACAACGTTATACAAATATCTTTATACACTTTTACATATTTACTACATGTTGCAAGTAGGCAATTGTTGTTAATGTATGTATTTAAGCTAATTTTCAACGCATTGTTGACAAAACTGTCAACAAATGTTAAAACGAAAACAAAAAATAAACTCAAAACTGCCGTATAAATACTCAAGAGTATTTGTATTATATGTTGCACATAAGTTTTGTTGTATATGTTAAGTGTGCAACATTTGCAAGTATAAATAATTTACAAATGTTACGGCAGATTTATCAATTTCAACAACAATAACAACAACAACAAAAATAAAAACCTCAACATTTAAAATAAACGAGCGATAACAATATAATAATTTTTAAATTATTTTGATGAAAATGCAATAAATAGAGAAATAAAATTTAAATGTTATGAAATTGATCATATATGATCTTCTAGAATACATATGAAAAAATATATATATTATGTTGAAATTTTAATCTCTAAAATTAAGTACTGTACATTTAGTACTAAAAGTTACCTACTAAGAATTTATCAATGAAAATTTAGTACCAATATTTTTTATTAAAAACACTTAGTACTAGAAATTTACAATAAATTTACACTAAAAATGAAATATATTTACAAATTCAAAGTTAAAAATAAAAAATTGTTTAATAAAAGTTTTAGTATCAAGGATAAGGTAGGACTAATTTAGCATTAAATATTTAGTACTAAGAGTTGAGAATTAAAAATGTTGTGTTAAATATTATGTACTATGTATTTGCTACTAAAAATTTAGCACTAAAATTATTTAAAAAACCTTAAAAAATAAATATAATTTTTAATTCGCTTACTTACAAAGTATTTCAGGATTAAACATATTTATAATTTTTTATTTCAGGTCAACAATTTGCGTGATCAATTATGATGTTTTTAAACTATCGTATAATATTATTTTTGGTAATAATTTTACTATGGAAAATTTCTTGGAAATTTTCTACAAAAAAATCTTCAAAAATTACTGACTATTTTGAACATTAAAAATCGATTTTAGTACTTTTGTCGATTAAATTGTCGATTAAAACTGTAATTAAGTTTTATTTATTTAAAAATTATTTAATAAAAAATATTTAATGATTTTTTGATATTTTCATAAAGAATAAGGAAAGTCCATTTCTTTGATTAAAATATTTGGGGTATTCACACGGTCGTCATAAAGTCATATATCATAAAATAATAACACGAAAAAATATGACTCATAAGTTAGTGTATTATTTCAAATTTGAGTCAGCTGATAAATGAAAAAATACAACTTCTTAATATTAGCACCGGCTCGACAAAGAGTTCTTCCCTTTCGACTTTGATTTACACCGTTTAGTTATGACAAAACAATAATCACATCGTAAAAGGTCTAATTATTTTAGGACTTTTGTCTTTGAAGCACAACAACAATTATTTAAAACTATCATAAAACATTAGTATTTTATGACAATAAGACTTGATAGCACACCGTGTGAACATCCCAATTGTTTGGAAGTGGACAAAGATAATAAAGTTACATACAACTTTCCCAGAATGGAGCTCTGTATTTCAGAAAGTAATTCAAATAGTAAATGAAAAAAAATATTTTTACATCTTTCATTTTTGGTTTTCATTTATTGCTTTTCATTTTTCAGTTTTTTGACTTATCAAGAATTAAATTTGACGACTCTCCCTAGTGATTCTACCTTGTTTTACTATATTATGGAAACTACAAAGTAATAACAATTAAAAAAAAACTAACATCATTCCTCACATTTATACCTTCTTAGCTTTGTTTTGACGTTGTTTAAATACTAATATCTTTTGGCAGAAAAAAAAATCAACAAATTAATTTTATAAAATTACTAAATTACAAATATATATTAAAAGAACACATTTTTTTTTGTATAATAATGATATTAACAAAATGACATTTAATAAGCAGAACGTGAAAATAAATAAAAATATATATATGAATATATTTAAAAATATTTTCATATTTCATGAAATTTTTTATTTCTTATTTTGTAAAATTTATATTCAAAATAAAAATTCTTAAATTTGCCCTTTTAAATGGCGTTGACATTTTCATTTATGTTTATATAAGTTTGTATAAATAAAAGTGTCTATCTATATAAGTATATTATTAATTATTATTCTTATGTGTTTATAATTAATTTTTTGTCTCTGAAATAAAATAAAAATTTAAAAAACCTAAAAATAATAAAAATACAAAATATAAAAAAAAATTACACCCAATAATTTTTAACATAAAATACGTTAAACACAACCAGCAATAATCAAATAAAGCAAGAAAAATAATAATAATAATAATAATAATAATAATAATAATAATAATAATAAAAACATTGAATAAAAATTTAAAATAAATTTATATATAAGAAAATATTTTTGCATATGAGTAACAAATTTTAATTAAATTCGACAACATCCAACAGCGAATAGCAACAGCAATGCTGACAACATTTACAAAAGCAGCAACAATCGCTACAAACAAAAATGCAGTTTTGGTGACAATTAAAAAAAAAAAAACTAAAGCAGCCAAGTTAACAGCAACCTAATGCGCGTATTATTAATACGTAGATTGTGTACAAAAAAATTTTTTGTGGTTGTTGGTACTGGTCTGGAAAAACAACAACATATTTTTGTATAAAATAAATAATAAATATTTTGGTTGCCAAAGTTACAAGGTGACGCAAATTATTAACCAAAAAGTAATAATAGCTCGTGTCATAAACATTTTTGAAAGGTTAAGATTTGGAGACTACAAAGACAATGTATCTATTATTAGAATTTGAGATTTTTATTTCAAAATTTGATTTTGATATAAATATTTTCGAAAAAAATTCAATTAATATATTCATCAGAGTTTTAAAATGATTTTAAATATTTTTTTTTATCATTAAAATCCAAGCATTCTGATGGATTTTTATTCTATTATTTAAATTATCAAATATCAATTATTTGTAATGATTAATTTATTAATTGATACATTTTCTGGATTAATTGAAAAAAAAAAAATAAAAAAACATAATAAAAATGATATTTAACGTTGATTAATCGCTAAAGATATTATAAATTTTTTCGCTGGAAATTTTAAATATATTGTTTTTTTTTTTTTTAACTAAAAAACTATAACTAATGAATAAAGTTCCAGATACAATGAGTTAATAAGTTTTATTATAAAATACTTACGTATTAAAATCAATTAAGAAAAAAAAAAATAAACGTTTCTATAGTTTACGTTTTTTCTTAATTTGTTTATTATTATTTTTTTAAAATCCCCAAAATATTTATTTTATTTTTAACACCTGCAAATTTATTGAAATTATTTGTCATAAATTCATTGTTAAACAAACAAATAAAATTTATTTTATTACTCGTACTTAAAGCAACGTTGATTTTTTTCCAAAAATTATGAGATACAATTGTTTTTAAAACCTGGTTTAAACAATTAATAAATATTTATATCTTTATTAATGTATTTTGTTGCATATATTTCAAAGGTAACATGACTGGGGCATTGTTTATAGATTTTTATTTAATATTGAGCTAATAAAATTGACACCTAATAAAAATAATAAATATTCTATAGAAATAAAAAAAGAATAATAAAAATAAATATCTCTAAATTAATCAATTGTTTTAAATAAAAATATAAAGATATTTGTAAACCGTTAAATGACTTTATTTTTATAAAATTAATTAAACAATTAATTAAAATAATTAGTTGTTTTGTTTCAAATATTCTGGTCTTTTCAGCACCAAATCTAGAGCATCATAACCTAGTTGTACGGAATAATTTATTGTTTTATTTATTTATTTATTAAAAAATAATTATATTGTTTTTAAGGCTACGTTAAAAATTAAAAAAGGTTAGAATAACAAAGTTGGAGTCTAAAACGAAAGCAAAAAAAAAAGCCGAACTGGCAACACTGTTGCTGATAGACAAGTTCAAGCTTCACACGTTGCAACAAAAGGGTTAGAAAATATCACTTAATTCATGAAAAATATCGATATTCGATATTAGATGGTCACATATTATTTATTTTTTTCTATTTACTTTTAACAGAATGGTAATGTCTGTCCGTCCGTTCGTCCTTATATTGAGGTTTAAAGGAACACATGATGTATCACAATAAGTATCATGTATTAATGATACTTATTGAATTTTTGATTATTTTTTGGAGAAAATATAATTTTTTTTTAAATTTCATGATTTTTTTTTCCCAGAATAGCAGTATACGTCCGTTTGTCCATATAATGAAGTTAACTGGGGTCAAAATGTGATAAGAATGTTTCCATATTTATATCTGTTTTTTTTTTTTTATTGATCGAAATGTAATTTGAAAGTTTTTTCTTGAGAGAATTTTGATGGCCGTCCATATTTTTCTTAATTTTTTTTTTAATTCAAAATCGTGTATTTGTACTCAATGTAGATATCGACTTAAAAATTTCTTATTTGATAGATAATTTTTTCTTAACTCGTTTCTTAATTTAGAGTCCACTGAAGTTAAAAAATTAATGTATTTTAGGACAATTTTGAACAAAATATTAATAATAATAAAAATAAGTTAAAAATGTTAAAATTTAACTGCTTTCTACAATTAAACAGTAAAACCACGCTTGATAGTTTTAATTGTCATTAACCCATAACCCATGAAAATTTTTTTGAAATAATTGCTTTTATTGTAATAATTTGGTTTCATTGCATTTAATTATAATATTAATAATTTATAATATTTTAAAATTAAAAAAATACTAAATAAATCAATATTATAAAAAATATGACATTAAACCAAATTAAATCATTAATAACATCTTTTTATATATTCATATTCAAGACAATTTAATGATCTAAAATAAATAATATTTTAGTAATTCAATCGCTATCGCTGGACGCTTTAAATGTAATTTAGTTTGTTTAATAGAAACATTTCAATTTTTGATTGCCAATTTAACTTGTCAAATAATTCTTAAAAAAAACAACATTATTTGTGTAGTAGAGTCTTAACAAACTATTAAACTCTTACAACACGTTCTTAGCATTTTTTTCTATTCTCCTTAACGTTTGTTATATATGTATATGTATATAATTGTCTGTCCATTAAAGCCACGATTTTTATATTTTTCAATATTTTGTTGTTAATACCAACAACACCACCCAGCTTTGCAAAAAAAAAAAAAAAAAATAAAAAAACAAAACAAAAATGTTAGTGTTTAAGACTACATTTTTTAAGACAATTTTTGGTGTTGTCGTTGTTAACGTTTTTTATATCTAAATAAAGTCTAACCACAAATGTAAATATGGCTAAATTTAACGACTAAATAAAAAAAAAGCGCAAACACCAAATACAACACTAAACTTGGAAAATTAATTACTTCTTCAATGTAAACTGAACTTGTATTTAAGTAAAAAACATGCTTCCGTTTTATTAGTAAACCGTTTTTTTGTTTTTGTTTTATTTTTTTTTTTAGAAATTCGTTTGTTAATTTTTTACGTATTGTATTTAGTCATATGAGTAGTATTTGTGGCAAGTAGATAAAAAGGCATTAAGCAAATACAACTAGGCTTTTAAAACACATGGCAACAAACTTAAAAATTACACTTGCTTGCCACTTATAATATCTACAAACAAACATTCCCATACCAGCCAGCAACCATTCATACTTCATATATATAAGAAAAGCAGAAAAAACGGCAAATATCGGCTCAAAAAAAAAAAAAAAAAAACTTTTAACAACAAATACTTGGAGATCGTGTAGAAAATCATGTTTGTTCACATGTTTATTGGCGGCGCAATGAGATCGATTACAACACAACTGCAACACAACCAACCAAACATTCTACAGACAAACAAATAAACTACAATAAATAAAAGCACACAATCAAACAAAAAACAGTAAAAGAAAAAAATATTTACAAACAAAATAATAAAAACACAAAACAGAACAAAAACTCCAAACACCAACCAAATCATCTGAAATAAAAAGAAAGAAAAATAACAACTTAAATGATCAAGATCAAAAACATTGATCGTGTGTTTGATTAGAAATCTGTGCAACAAAGAATTGCAATAAAAAGATGCACACATGCGATCACATAGTATGTTGCACAAACAAAACTAACAACGGCAACTATTAATGGAAAACATTTGTGTTGTTGTTGTTGTTATTTATTTACTTTTATTTAAAAGAATTTAATGATCTTTTTTGATATTGAGTATCGTTTTCCTGAACGAGATTAGATATTTCAACAAATAAAAAAAAAACCGTATTAAACAAAAAGTGATTTGATTTTGCAGCTATAAATAACACAAATTTATTTGAAATACGGTAAGTTAGAAAAGAGAATGTGGTTGGAGATTTTTTAAAAGCTATTTAGGTTGGTTAATAGCTCTAATGGTTATGAAATTTAATCTATTACTTTCTTGTATTTTAAACTTTTAAAGCACTTGTTGTATTAAATATCTTAGGAACCATTTAAGATGATGAAATAAGTTTATATCAAATAATTGTAGAACTTCTGGGGGATCTCCATTAAATTTCTATAGCACGAAGTAGTTCGATGTGAACTAGAACTGAAATAAAATTCAACAAGGACTAAATTAAAAATTAATTAAATCTGAACTAGTATAGAACTATAACTAAATTAAAACAGAAATAGAACTGAACTGATAACTAAATTATAGTTAAACTGGAATTTAATTAGAATCAAACAAGAACAGAATTTCGAATTGAACTGGAACAGAATTATTGAAAAAATCAAAACAATTTAGTTTAAATTTCATTCCAGATTATTGTTAGGTATTAATTTGTTAAAATCCCATCAATACCGACAATAAATAAACACTTTATTCATTTTAAAATAAAAAATATTTAAGATCAATAACCTCAGACTCGTCACACAAACTCAAATAACAACAACAGTAACAAAAAATGTGCTAATTACAATATTTATAAAAATAAAAGAAAAATAACACAAACAAAAACAAAATAAGTAGCAATAAACATAAGTAGTACGAATAAAAGACGTTTAAATTAATTATGCCCCAAATGAAAAATCCAAAGTAAGTAACACTTCACTTTGTATATCTGCAATTTCTTCCGCCTCTCTACAAATCTTCTATCAAAAAGCATTCAAACAAAACCGAATACAAAAATATGGCCAAAACAAAAAACCAAAAACCAAAATAAGGAGAAGCAAAATTAAATTAAATTGCAAAAACAGAAGAAAATTATACTTTTATTGAATGCACGAATGCGTTTTGAGAATATAGAATAAATTCTTTAGTATTATAAAGTCATTTAGGGAAAATAAGGGTCTTTTAGTAAAGCAACATAAACCAACAATAACAAAAACAACGTTCGTTTGTTGTTATTATTGTTGTTAAAGTTGATGTTTTGTTTGTGTAAACACAAATTCGTTTACACTTGAGGCACTTGTACAAAACACCTACAGAAGAAGTGGCTATAGACTGTTTTTATTTTAGGCTTAAACAGGTTAAACAAAAAAAAAACAAGATACATTAATATTTTGGATTCAAAAAAAATATATATATATTAAGCAGCAAAAGTTGTAAGAAATAATGAATGAAAGAAGGAAGAAAAAGAATTATAATAAACTGTGTAAATAAAATATGATTATAGCAAACAAACTCTTTGTTAACCTGTTAAATATTTGTACTTAATTTAAACGTAAATAAAAAGACCAAGATAAAAGTACAAGTTAATACCTTGAGGGAAGGTTAATAACATGAAATTGTTTTTAGAGGAAATTAAAGAAATATTAGAATTAGAGAATTTATAGGCAAAGATAGTTAAACAATTTTCTTAAGTCTTGAAATAAGTTGTCAAGTTATATTTCAACATAGAAATACAAAGAATTTGTTGAATATTTAAAATTTTTAGATTTGAAAGAAAGAAAAAAAAAGCTATTGTAAAAATCATTTTTAATCGCAAATTTATTTTACCATCTCTGAGTAAATATTGGTTAAACATTTATGTTTTAATAATTTCCCTTAATGGGTTAATTATACACATCAAGTGGATTGCGTTTTTTTTAACATTTTCCTTTGCCTTTGACTCGTAACACAAATTAATTTCTTTTTTTTTTTTCTTAATTTTCTTTTTATATTTTGACTTTTATTCCCTTTTCGCTTTTAATAATTTTATACGAAAAACATGCAGAACACACATTAAAAGTCTTAAAATACATTTTACAAAATGTATAATTTTAACACAAATTTTTAACAAAGAGCAACAAAAAAACTCATAATTACAAGACAAAGTGCATAAATTAGCAATGGTTTGCTAAGTTTACATCAAAAAAATAAAATTCGCGTATAAACAGAATGTAATAAGAAAATTATAAAAATTATAATGTTACATATTAATCAATTAAAATTTAAAATGATAAACCCAATAAACATTTACGTAAACTAAAAGCGTATGAGTAATATTAATAGGGAATGAATACTTTTTAATAAATTAAATAAAAAGATTTATTATATTTATAATATAACCATGATTAAGATATTCATTGGACTATTCTGACTTGATTAAGATATTCATTGGACATTACTTGGTCCCATGTACCATCCAATTAAAATTTTTTTATTCAAAAATTTTAAAACGATTTTGATAAGAAATTCTTTTCATTTAAGTACTTAATATACAAAACTTTTGTTTAAAAGAAAATTTTAATTTTTATTCCATCTTCCTCATTTTCCTAATAATTCAATGTGACATTTACTAATTCATTAACATAGTCAAATGAATTTAACATAGTCAAATGAATTATAATGTAGGTCGTACTATTGAATTTTTTTAAAACAAAAACAATTTAATATGAGCATCTTTGTTAGACAAGAGGGAGTAAGACATCGAACTCCCCATTCCAATTATTTCCGTATTTAAATTTAACAAATGAATGTATTTTTTGTTTGTTTTTTTTTTTTTAACAGAAAGTTTTGAGAAGAAAAAAAAAAACTAAATAAGATAAAAGAAATTTGAAATAATAATTTAAGAATAGAAACAATAAAATACACCAATTATTTAATTTTATACACTGAAATAAATTACATTTGTATGTATATGTATTAAGTAACAAATAAAAAATAAAAAAATCTCGTTAAAATAAAGAGGTTGGACCACATATTGAAGCATATTACTAATACGATTAGACTGATTTCGTTCAAAAAATATAACAACAAATCTAACTATAGTAATATTCTCGATATTCAATAATTCTTATGGAGATATTATGCCTCCTTTCGGAAAAATTAAAAAAAAAAAAAAAATCTTTCAAAAATCATAAAATTACAAAAAATTTTACTAATTCAAAAATCTATTTTTAAGTCACAAAGATAAATTTGTTTTAATAAAAAATATACAATTCAATCAAAACATTACATAAATATTGGTTTTATTTCTAAATAATTGAAATGAAAAATCTAGAGTCAAAACAAAACAGGTTACAAAAATATAGTCGGACAAGTCTGATCATATAATAACCTACACCATTGTTTATCAGCACCAAATTCAAGATGAGGCATTTTGTGGACAAATACTTATATTAAGTGTAACATCATGCTAATACATAGCATTACATCACCTATACAGTAGACTCGAGGAAACGAGAACCAATTTTCGCCAAGGTTCACATTTTCAACTGATAAACATAAATGTAAAACCTTTTGGTTTTAACAAACAAAACCATGATTAGAGACAAAAACATTTTATTCTTAATCGTGAATTTCCCAATACATAAACACCAAAAATTAAAAAAGAAATGTTTTATTTATGTTTTAGAATATTCTGTGTAAAAAAAAGTTCACATTTCTGAATCGTTCTCGCTTTCGGGTATTCACGTTTTCGAGAGTGCATTTTATACTTTTTAAGTAATTTCCAAACTCACAGTGTAGAGTATAAAAAATGGAATTGAGGCGAAGATTTTCATGAAAAACTTCGCTCCGCAAAATTTGCGTTCCGCTGTACTATCAATCTAATTAGAAATATGATTTGGATTTCGTCTGATCAAATAAATTCGATTAAATAAAAATTTAAAGAAAATCTATTAGTTCTAAAACTTTATAGAATCAATACTTCTTTTTGGGCACAAAAAAAGTTATCGTTCTAAGTTAAATCTATTAAAAAAAAAAACATATAAATTTATTTTTATTATAGTTTCATTGGTTCATTTAATTACTTCTTATTCTAATTTTACATATTATATTAAAACTAAATATAATTTTTGGGGGAAAGAAAACATATTTCCCCCTTATTTCCCCCAAATTTTGGGAAATACTAAGAATAACATTAAAATTTATTTTTATAAAATTTTAACACAACAACTGTTGCACACATGTTTTGTTTTTTAATATTGTATAGCATGCTCCATAGTGCACCAGGGGGATGTTTTAATGCTTCAATGTATTAGTTAAGATACAACTAATAATAAACTGCTACTTAAAGATGTCTCATTGAAATGTATTTATTTTGTCAAAGATTTTATACAATTTTCCAATATTTAACATAAATTGACAAATGTTGAAGAAGAACATGAAATGAGAAAATCATGTTAATTGATTGATTAAGGTTGGTGCCAAATAAAAGGTGGGAGAGCTTTTTTGTGGGGGATTCAGATTGTTATGAATGTCAAACAATTGTATAAATATTTTAGAATGATATAAATACTCATATGAAATTTAGAATTTAAAGAAAAAGGGGATATTGGTGTTTAATAGTTTTACATATAATAATAGTTTTATATATTGTTATAAATAGATTTTAATCAATAAAATTTCCGTGGTGTTATAGAGGTTTTAATTTAAGTTTAAAAATAGAGATATATATTTAAATAAATTGCTATAAATAGTAACACATCTGTTGAATATAAAAGTTGGAGAAAATTACTTTAATATGCACTGTAAAAGTTTTAGTACTAGAGGGTGATGGAGGAAACAATATTTGCTATTTGAAATTAGTTGGAAGTACTTTCCAATTCATGAAATTTATTTATTAATTTATTCCAAATACTAAATATTTATTTAATTCTAGTCACATTTTGATATGGTATTATTAAATAAATATTTGCTTAAACAAACGCTTATTTATAATTTAATTTATTAATTAATTAATTAATTAATTAATTAAT
This sequence comes from Phormia regina, assembly GCA_001735545.1. Classification (NCBI taxonomy): domain Eukaryota; kingdom Metazoa; phylum Arthropoda; class Insecta; order Diptera; family Calliphoridae; genus Phormia; species Phormia regina. Next base: position 37,737 of record MINK01187655.1, read on the forward strand.
TAATTAATTAATTAATTTTTTCTCAACTGTTCGTCATTTATTTGGCCTTCAATATCGTGTACTTTAAGGTCATTTGTATTTATAATTTTCTTGCAAACATAATTCAAAAGTTAATCTAAATCAAGCTAATTTTAGTACACGAAACTATAGTCACAATAACTGCTAAAAAGAAATCATTTAAAATCGTGAGATTCTAAAACAATTATTTGATCCGGTGCTCTTATATTGTTCTTTTTTTATTTATTTATTTATTTTTTTATTTTTATTAAGTTATTATTCATTTAACTCAACCCAACAACCGCAATTATTATCGCATGCCATAACAATAAAATCCATGTATGTATGTATGTATGTATGTATGTATGTATGTATGTATGTATGTGCAATGCAATTGTTTAAAAACGAATGTAAATAAGTTTGTAATAAATTTGCCACAAATTAAAATTACATTGAAACTATAAATAGATTAATACTACAATTATTATTTATTTCTACTAAATTTGCATTTATTTCTTTACTCGTGTAAAATATAGTATTAAAACATTACCGAACGAACAGATGCATTTAATAAATGTTTGAGGTGGAAAAGAATTTTTCTATAAATCGCATATGATGTGTCATCAAATTATTTTTAAGCTAAAAATTAATATATGAAATGGAATGAAAGCAAAAAATGCACTAGAAATTCTTAAGAGAGAGAAAACCACAATAATGGAATAAATTGAATAAATAATTAATCAAATGTTTAATAAATTGGATATATACAAATTTGAAAAGAAATAACATTTGAATATACTCAATCGTAGAGGATTTTCTGGAGACCATATTAAAATCTTATTGTTTAAGCAATGTTAAGACTTATTATGCGTTTCATTGGAATTTTTAACAATTAATGGCGAAAAAACGAAAAAGTACTCTGCTTTAGTTTTTGTTGAATTATTTTCTCTTAAGAGTCTTATATGAGAGCTATGGATAATTATAGATCGATATGAGTTTTGAACATTACTATTTTTAAAGAATCAAACTAATATTTCAGGCACTAAAATATCAAATATAAAAACCAGGGATCGAATTATACAACAACCACAATTTAAGTTCTATTAATAGTTATTGATTTAGATTTTCATTTTCGATTATATATAATTTTCATTTCTATTGTAAGGGTGGTAACATTACTTCTAAGCAAAAGAAAATTATAATCATTTTTATTAGAATTAAAAATAAAAATCGAATCATAAAATAATTTTTATTTATTGTAAAAATTATTTTATGTTATATTTTAAGTAAAAAATTAAACACAAAAAATTTGTTCGTTATTGAAGTTTTTGTGAAAAATAATATGAGTTAATTCCATATTTTAAGAGGCCGTTAAAGTTATAGGTTTTATGGTTTTTAGGAACCGAGGGCTATCAACATCTTTCGTATAGTACTGAGAAAACTCACAAGTAGGGAATGTAAATATTTAAATTTATGCTTTACAATAAGCAAATATAATAATTCAAAATTTTTCCAATAAACACGATCCAAAAATAAAGTTCGGTTTTGAATTTTTGCTTCTTTAATTAATTTCACATTATTTTCTTCTAGATACATTATTGATAACTTTCTTGGTGTCCTGGCATTTGTCGTTTTATATTGTTTAATTTAATAGACAAAAGAGTTTATAAATTAAAGTAATTTGACTCTTTACTAAATTTTTTAGTTTAAACTCCATATTAATTAACATTTTCAAAAAATTATAGGGAATACTGTACTGTTTTACCTCCAATTGTTTTTTGCTCTTCTGGCGACGTGAAAGAGTAAAAATTTAATCAAAACTTAAGTAACAATAAGTAAATTGAAGTAATTACAAGAAGCACCAAAGAAATCTTTTTTAAATTAAATATAATAAGAAGTAATAAAATCCCTTCACAATATCGATTTAATATATGTGCAGTTTAATTACAGCTTCACACGATTTGGTCTGGCAATTAAGTAACCTAGATTTATTATGTTTAAATAGTTTTTCAAAAAAAATCCGAACAAAGTTTGCTCTCGCTGCTCATTTAATTAACAAATGACAACAAAACAAGATTTA
>MINK01187656.1:9264-30615 GCA_001735545.1 Phormia regina
GGTGAGAGGTGCAAATTTGATCAAGTTTTTAATTGAATGAATTATTTTCATATATATTTGTTAATTGGTGACTTTTTGTGTAGCTAATATAACTTTAGTTTTCCTAAAGAAATTGGGAAAGATTTCCTGATGAGCAGGCTTAAGCAACCGGCGAAATGCGCACAGAAACTAGCTTCCCCTCAACAAATAAATTGTGAATTTATTCAAAGTAACGATCGCGATTTTAGCACAATATTAAAATTATTTTGAGTAACTATTTTTAGTTTTTATTAATTAACTAAACGTTTTGTATTAGTTTGTAGAAAATGTAACCAATTAACAAACATATTAGAAAATAATTCATTCAATTACAAAATTTGTTTAAATTTCCGCCTCCATCAGAATGTTTATAAACAATGAAAAATAACTTAAAACTGTGAAAACTGAAAAACAGGCAAATTTTCAATTAACAAATCAATCAAGTGGATGATTGAATTAATTAAAAATATATTTAGGAAATAATATTTGTTTCAAATTACATTAAAAATATATAACATTAAGACAAATTTAAATAAAAGTATAAACGTTCTTTACTAAAAAAAATAGTCTAAATACTTAAATAAAGTTAAAGTTAAATTTTCCGTGCAAAGACAGTCGGACGGACGGACATGATATAATAATCATATAATTATATAATGTTTTGTGGTTTATTCTGTATTATTGTAATAGATTATTTATATTTTTAGATATTAATAAAAATGTAATATAACATTTTTTTTGGAAATGATGTCATTTTAATTAAAAGATTAAATATTAACAAATTATTTTCATAGGAATAATTCAGAAACTAATTGTTATGTACATTTATAGAAATACTACGAATATAAGATTGTATTATTACAATTATAACATTTATTATGTTAATTTAAACCATTTTTGGTGGTGAAATTACGTCTGTCTGTATGTCTCATAACATTATTCCACTAAATTCTGCGAATGTTTTGGGACAGTTCTATTCGGTAGAATTTTGAAATATTTTTTATTCTCCACAAATTTTTCTAACACTTATAGGGATTGTTAGAAGAATTCATTAGCTTCATTTTCCACAACGTTTCATTCATTGATATCGAAGGATGTGGGCATAATGGACATATCCTTTAGAGCAAGCGCGGATCTAGCTCAAGCTTTTAGGGGAGGAAAATAGAATGATTTTCACAACAATTTCCTTAAATTTTATGATTTTGTACACATTTTACATAAAAAAACATTCATTTTGGGGGGAGGAAATTTCCCTTTTTCCCTCCCTGTGGATCCGCGCCTGCTTTAGAGAACCCTTATATAGAGATATATCACTTTTTGAAAATATATAAACATTTTCTCAAATATTAGCTTTATTTTCCACTAGATTTTATTTACTGAGATCGAAGGATATGTGCATAGTAGACATGTCCTTCAGAGAGTCCATATATGAAATTTGTCACTTTTTGAAAATCTATAAAAGTTTCCCCAAATTGTATTTGTGGAAACCATTTATAGGGATTGTTAGTAGATTTCCTTAGCTTCATTTTCCACTAGGTTTCATTTATTGAGATCAAAGGATATGACAATACAGATAACGGTTATATAATGTTTATATTAACTTTTTTCTCGCATGTGATATTTTTTGGAAACTTTTTTATCGCATGCGATTTTTTTTTTAAAGGGTATTTAACACATATAATTTTAAGAATATTAATGATCAGTATTCAGTAGATAGGTATTCTAACATTTCCCCTATTGCCACTGTGAATGATGCGGGAATTCTCAGGGTGTAAAAAATCTCCAATTTTATTAATGTATTGCAGAGCTGTAAATGAATCATTAATTTTTTAATAATTTTGAGAATCATTCATGCACACAATTAGCAGATTTTGAATTAATTCTTTTACAAAAAAAAAAAAAAAATATATATAATAAATAAATAAATAAATAAATAAATAAATAAATAAATAAATAAATAAATAAATAAATGGATAAATAAATAAAATTTGAGTCAATTCAAATGAATTTGATAAAAATAAATTGCAATTTATTTACAATTTAAATGAAATTGTCATATGAATTGCATTTCATATGTCAATCAATTCAATTCAAATAATTTTTTTTCTAGCTTATCTGAATTAATTCAAAATAATTCCAATTCAAATGAATTGGAAATGAATTGTAATACACTTCGACAAATTCATTTAATTAGAAACGAATTGCAATTCAATTCCTTGGCAATTGGGAGCAGGATTTAATCTGATGAAATAAATCATTGGAGCCTTCATATTTTCATTAATGTAATACATATTTCTTTTTAAATCTCCTTTCGATTTGAGTATCACTGTCTTCTAAAACAATTTGTTTATTGGGCAATTTTTAGCAAAAAGAAAAAATAAATAATTTCTGTAATGCTGATTAATTTAATTTATGAGCCTAAATAACTAGATATAACTTTTCATACCTCATTTGCCATCTCACTCCCTGATATATACTTACTCAACATAAATACAGTCTCATATGTGTATAGAAGTCTGATATGTATTTGTATTTATCTAATTATTATAACTAATAATAATTTTGATTTATTTGATGGTTGGTTAACCAAATAACAAATAAAACTAATAAATATATAACACAATTTTGTGGTCATTTTATTTAATTCTCTACGTTGTTTTTTTTCTAGTCCTTTTTATTGGCATTTGATTAGAAATTTATTTCTATTTGAAATAATATATTAAATTTTACGATAAATAATTATGTTAGCAATTAGTAAAACAATGTATTTATTTCATTAATAATTTATAAATTGTTACATTCTAATCAGCAAATATTATTTTGTTTTGGGGAAGAAGAAGAACAGGGTGGCTAATTAAATAAAAAACTATTTAATGAAACCAAAGAACATTTTAATAATTTTTACACTCTTCTAGATTTAATAATAAATTACTTTAAATTTATTGTTTTAACTATTTTACACTTAATATAAGTTATAGCCAACTAAAACTAGTTGCTCTTTTAAATTTTATTTAAGTTGTCTTTACAAGAAACTTTTATTTCAAGTGAATATTTCATTAAAACTAAAACACTTTTTTTCTATTAAGTTAAAACCACTTCCGAGTAATTCTTTCAAACTAAATATATCCACGTCAAAATACTTTAAGCCTCTTCCTTAACATTTTATCATTCTCTTTTAATATTGATTTAAGAACATAAAAAAAAACACGAAACAGTTTATATTTCTAAGAAAAATTGTTTATTTATCAATATAAATAAATTTCTCAAGAAAACAGCTTTTTGAAATATATAAATACTTATATAATAAAATATACTTTATACTAAATCCATCATTGTCATCAAAATCATGATGGTGAAAATCTTTACAATCTCTTTCTCTCTCTCTCTCTCTTTGCTATTTACTACAACACTCTTTAACACTTTATTGGGTTTTCTATCAATGTCAAAATAGTTTTAAATTTCAAAATTGCAAATAACAAAATAATATAACAAACAACTAAATCAAATACTTTTTATTTAATATATTGTCTGGCTGGCAGTATGACGTTTACACAAAGCTAAAAGCCAACAGAAACAGAGAGATAGAGATAGACATTTTTAGTTTTATGCCACATTTAAAATTGACAGCATTTTGTAATACATACTACAGCTACTAGGAAAAGCAAATATTTCATATTTCTAGTTATAGTAAGTATTTATGTATAAATTCAAAGCTTTAAAAGTATTGTAAAGAGGATCCCTCTTGGTAAAGAAGTTTTTAATAAAAAAATAAAAAATGAACAAAATAAAAAACAAAGTCAATATATTTATGGCAACTAAAATATGTATAAAATAAACATTATAAATAAATTCTGCCTATTATATTATATATGAATGTAGAAACTGATAATAAAGTTGTAAAATATTTTATTTTTTGTTTTATTTTGATTATTATAAATGCGAAGCTCTTAATAATGTTGTTTGAAGATCCATATACAAACGTTGTCAAAAGACAAATAAATTAAAAAAAAAAAAATGTTATTATTATTAATATTGCATGATTATTTTTTGAAGGAGTAAGTTTTAAAAAATATACTGAAAGAAATTTTATAATTAAATATCTCATATCATAGCACAAAACTTTATATTGCTTCAAAACTGCTAGGGAACCAGTTTAAGTTACATGCTCATTTTTAAAACTGGGTTTAAAAAAACAAATATATCTCCGTCATTTATAAGCCCATGCTGCTGAATTTCAATAGAAAAATTCTCAAAAGAATAACCAATTGTTTTATATATATATATTATATATGTCAGTTATCGGTGGTCTTTACAAACGCCATTTCAACCGACACACGGGCGTCCAGACATGGTCCTTTTTACTGTCCGACGAAAATTGTGGAATTAAAAACGGAATGACAAACTTATCTACACCCTTTACACTTTGGTGAAGGGATTGAAAGGATCCCATCGAATATCATAATAGATGTTCACACAGAACAATTTTTCATGCAACAATTCTGAGTTAATTAGAGAGAGAGAGAGAGAGAGAGAGCGAGAGAGAGAGAGAGAGGAGTGGCAAATATTAAGCGTTTACATTCTCTTTAACTCTTTTACCTACGAGGTCAGAATTGCGAAAAGATAATTTGCTGTGTGTGAACCCCGATATATTATTTAATAATTTTAAAGGCATCAGAACAATACTTCCGACTGACTCCTCTGTCGATTTAATGTTTTTTTAATCATTTTCGTTTTTAAAGTTTCATAATTTTTGACAAAGAGTAAAGAAAAGTTTATATATAAAAAGAGTCGCTTGGAACCATAATTTCTTTAAAGCAGGGGTTCTCATGAGATCTTGCTTCGCGACCCATTTTTAACATTGTGATGGTAGTCGCGACCCTGTACAACTTTAAAAATCACATAAAATGTTATGTAAAAATAAAATAAATAAAACGTAATATTAAAAAAAAAAATAATTATTTCCATCTACAAAAATATATGATGATAAATTTTGCTATATTTTAACTGAAATATTTTTAAATTTGTTGATTCCAAATTAAATGGAACACATAGGTTATATTTTCTACATAAAAAAATTATTGGCGCAGAATCGAACATTTTACAAATATCTGTAATTTTGAATCTAAATTTACAAGGTTAAGTTTGAACTAATGAAACTCAAAATAGGGATCCTTTGACATAAAAAAAATTTTAATCGTTGGAAAAAAAAATTTGTTACAGGTCCGACTTTTTATATTTTTTGTTTGTTTTTAGAGTTATTATCTATGAATAAAAAAAATTTTCGATACCGAATACAAAATAAATGATTTTGAATATAAAGGTTTTGAAAATTATGATTTGTTGTGAAAACATTTCCATTCTTTATTGTCCATTTTTTTAACACATACAAATTTTATATTCTTATGAAAGGTAACTTTACACAAGTGACTTTAAAATACATATTTTCTCCAATTTCATTCACTTTATAGAAAGTTTTTCTCAAAATATGTCTTTCCATTTTTAAATAGGTTCAGGATTTATTTGGAATTTTTATTTAAACTTTCTACATAATATTTTTAATAAAGCAAATTGTATTTTTAAGATTATTCTTGAATATATCTTTGCGACCCCCCAGGAATTTCCTTACGGACCCCTTGTGGGTCGCGGACCCCAATTTAAGAACTGTTGCTTTAAACAGTTTAACTGGAAACTGAACAATAATTCTAATTCCATGGTGAAAAAAAACTATTAGCATTAATTTCGCGAAAAATGTTATCGCTCACTGTTTATTAGTTTCTTTAGGCATTTAAATTGGAAACTTGACAATAATATTAATGTCATGACATGAAATATAATTAAGCATGTATAACTAGATATACATAAAGAAATTTTAACGCAGCCCTTTACTAAATTCAAAATCTATATTTCGAGCGAACGATTCCTTATTTTACAAAATAAAACGATACTTGTTAAAAAGGAATTTTAGTAGGAAAATAATTGACCGATTTTGAAAATGGAAAAAATTTTAAAAACATTTCTAGTGATGTCTATGTAAAAAGGAAATTTCCCATCTCAAAATGCAAATTTTTACTGAAAAATATATACTCAAGCATAAATTTTAAGAAAATTGTTGAGAAAATAATTATATTTTCCTTGAGTTGGATACGCTTCGGAGGTCTATACCAGACAATTAAAATCTGTGCAAATCTATACCAGATAATTTTAGCTAAACTGCTGATTATTATTATTTGTATTATTATAATTATTTTTATTATTATTTGTTATCAAACTGCATAAAATAATAATCAATTCTCCTTTTTTTGTTCGATAAAGTTTGACTAATATAGACACTTTCGGTACCTAAACATATCTGTAATTTTTTCAGTAAATTTTTTCTTAGTGTACATTTTCTTTTTTCGCTTTTTTTATCATTTAACAATTTTGTTTTTATTAAATTTGACAGCCAGTTTATTGTAAACAGTAGTAAGAGATTTTAACAAATAACAAAAGTATAAAAAAACACAACGAAAAATATAAATTTATAAACAGAAATTTATATATATTTGTGATAAATAATGAAGGAATATTATATTGAACACATAAGTAAGTGAGTGAGTGGAAAAAAATCAAAAGAATGATATTCATATTTTACAATATAAATAAACATATTTACATTTATATATAAATGTATATAATTTGCAACAAACAAAAATATATACATACATATACATATAAAAAAAAAGAAAATCAAATAAAGTATAAAAGAATGAGAGGAAGTATATATAAATAAATTTATTGTTAAATTTTTAATAATCATAATAAATAATGAAATAATATGTTTAACACAATATACATACATATAAATGTATATGATAAAAAAAAATAAACACAACAGTAAAGGAGAGAATGAACAAAAAAACAAACAAAAAAAGCAAAGCATACTGTAAGGATATATTTAATATATGAAAATATATAATAAATGTTTACTATGTGTGAGTGTAATAATATTTATAACAACAAAATTTTTGTTGTGTATAAAAAAAACAGATACGGATATACCACTTACCATTTAAACTTAAGCTATCATATTGCTCTGTTTGTAATGGTTCTCTATAGATAATCGGATCACTGCCACTGAAATCAGCCACTGTACCCGAATACAATTCATTATCTGTAATATTAAAAAGACGAAAAAAAATGCTGGTTAGTTAAGTGTAAAGATAAAAAATATTATTATTAAATGTTTATATAGTATTAAAAAAAAATATAAAATAAACAAACAACAATTTGTTATCCTGGCTGCAAAAAAGTAGCAGCAAAAACGGAAAACTGAAGGGAAATAAATGTAGCAACAACCTTGAATTATACTTATATTTGCTTTAGCAAATAGAAATGTCTAAAAAATCTTAAATGAATAAATTTTTATAGAAAAAATATGTATATATTTGAGTAAATAGGGATTATATAACTTAAAAACCATCAATATTTTATAATCCATAAGAAGGAAAAAATATGAGGCAAAAAATATACTGAAAGAAAAAAAAGGAAGATAAGTTTAGCTAAGGTATTCACATTCAAGTCAATATTTTTTTATAATTAAATTTTTCTTTTCAAAAATTATAATTTTTTTTTTTTTTTTAATATAAACGAGAGAAAAAGATATAGTCGGTCTAGCTCGACCATATGATACCCTACACCATTGTGTACATTATAATTAGGGAAGGGGTCTTAGAGCCAAATGTGGACTGATATTAATGTTAAGTGCAAAATAAAACATAAGAATACAGAATATTGCGTCGATGCTATCATTTATATGAATTTATTCACATTTGGGTGATTCTCGAAAGATGGCTTTATATCGGAGTTATGGTAAATTACGAATCGATATTTGTAAAATTTTATAGCGTCATTTATGTTTATATATAACTTATTTTTGTTGTATATTAACTTGATACTAACATTTTAATGGGATTTATCCCCGATAAAGTGATTTTCTAAAAAGGGGTTTAAACGGGAGCTATGGTCAATTATGAACCTATCATTCTGAAAGTCGGCACACAGATTTAAGCTTATATAAAACTTATATGTGGTAAATTTCATTAAAATAGTGCTTTATTTAAGGTATTTATGATCGTTAAACCCTTTTCCGGGAGGACACTTGTATGGGGGCTAGGTGAAATAATGGACCGATCATAACCAATTTTAATAGGCTTTGTCCCTGAACTATTGTTCAAAATTACGACCTGTAGTTGTAGTTTGATTATAAGGTTTACATGAACGAACACACGGACGGACGGACATCGTTAAATCGACTTAGAAAGTGATTCTAAGCCGATTGGTATAAATTAAGATGGGTCTTAGACTAATATTTTTGGGTGTGACAAATATCAACACAAACGCATAATACCCTCCCCAACTATGGTGGTGTAGGGTATAAAGAGCGAACAAGTTTCTATAGCAAAAGAAATAGCACACATTTTTTATATAAAAATGGCACATATTTTTCTAAAAAAAATATCACATATTTTTCCAAAAAAAATAGCACATATTTTTCCAAAAAAGAAAATAGCACATATTTTTCCAAAAAATAGCACATATTTTTCTAAAAAATAGCACATGTTTTTTCAAAAAATAGCACACATTTTTTAAAAAAAATAGCACATATTTTTCTAAAAAAATAGCAAATATATTTCTATAGAAAAAAAATCTAAAAGAAAAAACAACGCATCTTTTTGTAAAGAAAAAAGTAGCACATATTTTTCTATAGAAAAATATTTTATGTAAAAAATATACCATTTTTTAGACAACTGTAGCATACAATTTTTTATACCATTTTTCTATAACAACATTAATTTTTCTACAGAAAAAACACATAAAATGTTTCTAAAAAAAGTATACAATTATCAGTAGAAAAAATAGCATACATTTTTATTTGGAGAAAAAATATAAAATATTTCTATTAGAAAAGAGTATACATTTTTCCATTGAAAATTTTATCTTATAGAAAAATGTAAAATGGGAAAATATTAAAAATTGTTAAGTATTTAACTCCACCTTTATTATACTTATCTTTAAGTACTCTATTATTTATTAATAAATGTCTCAAATAAACGTAAGCAAATTGCATACAAGAGTACATCGATTTGTAATAAATATGTCATCTAAGATTTTATTATATTGACAACAATTTGTAGCTGTTAAACAGACAGTGAAAAAATATCATTTAGTAAAACCCACATCAATTTTCATATAATTTTTGTTTTTATTTTTTTATTTGCAATTTAGGCTTGTTACTCTAACACACGCCATACAAACAAAAACACATCAATTTCAAATTGAACAAAAAAAAAAACTACTCAGCCAGTAATGCCAACATTTTCTAAAATTACTAACCAGCATACAAACACATCTAATCTGTGGACACAATACAACATAGTTTCACAGCTATGATGAAGTGAGTCGCATTATTTGTTGGCCATTACTTGCTTTTACCGCTGTGGATCATTGGAGTTCATTATATTAAGTGTTGTTTAGTCCACCATCACTACTGGTTTTACACCAACGAACAAAAAAAAAACTACTCTTGACTCATAAATCATTTTTAAAAGTGCATTTTATGTTTGTGTCAATTTCAAGATAATAACAATGCATGAATGGATTGGAGTAAAATTATTATGAATATTTTGCATTTTTCAAGTCCTCACCAACGGGGAGAGTTGTAAATGAAATGATTAATCATACGAAAAAAAAAGTGACAAGAATTGGCTGAAAATTGTTACAGTGAACATTTGTGAAAAGTTAAATGCAAAAGATTCAAAAAGAAAGATAAAAAAGTTTAATTTAAACAGAAATAATTGAAAAACTAAGTTAACATTTTCAACAGAAAGTTAAAGAGAATAAATTTTTTAAGAGAAAAATATAAAGTGAGTAAATTTGCAACAGAAAGTAACACGGAGAATACATTTTTCTGCAGAAAATTACTAGGAGAGTAAATTTTTCTATATAAAAATATTCAGAGAGTAAATTTTTCTATAGAAAAATATTCAGAGAGTAAATTTTTCTATAGAAAAATATTAAGAGAGTAAATTTTTCTATAGAAAAATATTCAGAGAGTAAATTTTTCTATAGAAAAATATTCAGAGAGAGTAAATTTTCTAAATAGAAAAATATTCAGAGAGAGTAAATTTTCTATAGAAAAAATATTCAGAGAGTAAATTTTTCTATAAGAAAATATTCAAAGATAAATTTTCTATAGAAAAAATAATTCAGACGAGTAAATTTTTCTATAGAAAAAATATTCAGAGAGTAAAATTTTATCTATAGAAAATATTCAGAGAGTAATTTTCTATAGAAAACTACTAACAAAGTAAGTTTTCTATAGAAAAAATACCAAAAAGTAAGTGTTTCTATAGAAAAATTTACCAACAAAGTAATTTTTCTATAGAAAAATACCAACAAAGTAAGTTTTTCTATAGGAAAAATATTAACCAAGTAAGTTTTTCTATAGAAAAATACCAAACAAAGTAAGTTTTTCTATAGAAAAAAATATGTAAGCCAAGTAAATTTTCTATAGAAAAATATTAACGAAACAAAGTAAATTTTTCTATAGAAAAATATTAACAAACAAAGGTAAATTTTTCTATAGAAAAATATTAACAAACAAAGTAAAATTTTCTATTAGAAAGAATATTAACAAACAAAGTAGAATTTCTGAGTGAGAAAAATATTGAACAAAGCAAAAGTTAAATTTTTCTATAAAAAATATTAACAAACAATAGTAAATTTTCGTATAGAAAAATAGAACAAACAAAGTAAATTTTCTATAAAAAATATTAACAAACAAAGTAAAATTTTCTATAGAAAGAGATATTAACAAACAAAGGTAAATTTTCTATAGAAAAATATTAACAAACAAAGTAAATTTTTCTATAGAAAAATATTAACAAAACAAAAGTAAATTTTTCTATAGAAAAAATATTAACAAACAAAGTAAATTTTTCTAGGAGAAAAATATCAACCAAGTAAATTTCTAATAGAAAAAATATTAACAACAAAGTAAATTTTTCGTATAGAAAAATATATACCATAGATAAATTTTTCTATAGAAAAAATTACCAAGTAAATTTTTCTATAGAAAAATATACCAAGTAAATTTTCTATAGAAAATATAACCAAGTAAAGTTTTTTCTATAGAAAAATATCAACCAAGTAAATTTTTCTATAGAAAAAATATCAACCAGTAAATTTTTCTATAGAAAAAATATCGAACCAAAGTAAATGTTCGTATAGAAAAATTTACTTTGTTTGTTAATATTTTTCTATAGGAAAATTTACTTGGTTAATATTTTCTATAGAAAAATACTTGGTTGATATTTTCTATAGAAAAATACTTGGTTGATATTTTTTCTATAGAAAAATTACTTGGTTGATATTTTTTCTATAGAAAATTTACTTGGTTGAATTTTTTCTATAGAAAATTTACTTCGATAATATTTTCTATAGAAAAATTTTTTATTCGATAATATTTTCTATAGAAAAATTTGTTATTCGATAATATTTTCTATAGAAAATTTTTTTATTCGATAATATTTTCTATAGAAAAATTTTTTTATTCGATAATATTTTCTATAGAAATTTTTTTTATTCGATGATATTTTCTATAGATTTTTTATTCGATGATATTTTCTATAGAAATTTTTTTTATTCGATGATATTTTCTATAGATTTTTTATTCGATAATATTTTCTATAGAGTTTTTTTATTCGATAATATTTTCTATAGAAAATTTTTTATTCGATAATATTTTCTATAGAAAATTTTTTTTTATTCGATAATATTTTCTATAGAAAATTATTTTATTCGACAATATTTTCTATAGATTTATTTTATTCGATAATATTCTCTATAGAATTTTTTATTCGATAATAGTTTCTATGAACATTTTTTTTTCAATAATTTTTTATAGAATTTTTTTTTATTCGATGATATTTTCTATAGAATTTTTTTTGATCGACAATATTTTCTATAGAAAAATTTCATTCGATAATATTTTCTATAGAAAATATTATTTAGAATTTTCTGTAGAAAAATTTGCGACATAAAAAACTCGAAAACTGTTTCTAAAAACCGGGTTTTTAAGCATATATTCGTCATTTATAAACCGATCTTTGCTGGATTTTAATTTCGAAAGATCGTTTTATGTATATATTATATATGTCACTAATCGATAGACTTTATAAGCGCCATTTCAATTTCTTACAAGGATCCAGAAAATATTAAATATTTGATCTTCGACAAACATTTAGGAAATTATGAACTCTTTACAGTTAATTTAGAACCAATCCGTCACAGAGATATCGACCAAATGATCAGAAATACATGTTTGTTTCAAAGATTTTAATTTAATCTAGAATTTTAAAAATATTTTATTAAAAAAAATATTTAAATGACCACCCAGTATCCAAAACTTTTGAAACATTCCCCCTAATTAGCTATATTTGCTTAAAACATATAAACAAACAAATGCAGTCATCTAGCCAGCAACCAGAAGTATACGAAAACATTATAAATTTAACCTAATTAAAAATGTTATGATTCTAGCAAATGTTACTTATTACTCTGGCAGCTACTGATTCTCTACTTACTATTGCTCTAGTTAAATGTTGATGCTGCTTGCTACTGGCATAAAATGTTCTAAACAAAAAAATATTTTTCAACTATAAAGTTCCAAACAGCCTACAAACAGCCCCTTTAACCATCCAAAAAAGTACTCATGTGCTAAATGTTGGTATAATATTTGTATATGTAAATGTTTGTATATGTCTCCTTTTTGTTTTCATACAGTATAAACTTAAAAGGTAGTAAGAGTGTGTAGAATAATATGTGTGTGTGTGCGTGTTAGTGTCTATGGGTTGGTTGGTATTTCTTGTTTATATATATGTATATGCAGGACCTTTAGGTGTTTTATAAGTACCCTTGCTCTCTTTATATATAAACACATACATATATACATTATACGTACATCTATAAACAATTTACCATCCATTCATTCACTTATTCGTTCTTTACTCATATTCAACATAAAGTAAAACAAAACTAAAGAAAAGAAAAATTAGAACATTTAAAAAGGGAACCAACAGACATACATACATACATACAAAGAGCAAAAAAGTTGACTCAACTAATTGACACTTATTTTACGGTTATTATAATATTTGAACATTTATACTAATTCAACACAATCTTTAGCATCAAATTATTAAAAAAAACCTAAAACACACATACACACACATCTAAACACCAACACCAAAATAATGTAAAAAGAAAACCCTCTGGTCTAGATTTTAAAATTAGAACATTTACATTTTAGTATTATTTGCAACCCGGTCATTAATTAATATTTTAGTTTCGTTTAAATTAAGAGCTTAAGTTTTGAAAAGTAATTAAGTTGTTAAAAATCTTTTTGTTTTCAGATTTTTTTTTGTACTTTTATTTGTTTTGTTTTTGTAATATTCAATTTTGTTGAAAGAGAGAGAGATAGACAGAGTTGTGAAATACAATTTTTGTTTATTATTATTTTATTTTAATATTTTGTGTAGTAGGTTTTTTGAAAATAACCCAGCAAAAAATAATTGAATAAATAAATAAGTAAAAATAAATAAGTAATACTAAATAAATAAATAAATTAAAAAATTTATGTGCAAAGTTCACAAATTTTGGATGGGGCTTGGGGAGAAACCATTACCCAGAGAGCCTCCAATTTTATTTTACCCTTTCAAAAATTCTGTAATCCAGAACAAACAAAAGAATTAAAAAAAGTTTCCGACAAATAAAGATTACGGTTTTACCGTATAGAATAGTGTTACTGCGTTACCAAATACAGAAAAAATCATTGTTACGGCCTTACCGCATATAGTAGTTACACTGCACTACCAAAAATAGAAAATTTAATAAAGATTTAAAAATATTTGCTGCGTTTTGCTTTTTTAAAACTGATGAACTATAAAGGTCAAAATAGTTATATTATATATCATTTTAAAGGAAACATATTTGCTTTAAAAATATTTTATTTATTATTAATAAATTTATAGCAAACTTTTTCTAAAAAAATAGTATCACTGCATTACCGATTATTAAAGATTTAACAATTCTTAAAGATTTAACAATTTTTTTGGCAGTTTGGCTTATTTAAAACTGATGAACTAGAAAGTTTAAAATAGTTATATTATATATCATTTTAAAGGTAATTGTATTTTGTTTAAAAATATAAATAATTAATTATATTATTATTAAATTTACAGCAATCATTTCCTAAAATACTTTTAAAAACTTCTTAATATGTTCATAGGAACATACATAGTACATCAATTTCAACCTGGATAATTTCAAAATAGTAATAGGTATGAACACAATTTTCACACAAATTATAAAGTATTTAAAGAGCTTTTTAGAAATATAAAATTGAGATAAATATTTATAAATTTACTATGTATTTTTAACGATTGAAATTAGTACTAATTAAAATATGGGTATTTTTCACAAAATTGTCTCTTATAACTAAAGTTAGCAGCAAATTAACACATTTTTTATCCAAAAGCTTTAAAAATTTATCATTTTATGGTATATAATTTAAAAAAGTATCGAAATCAACTATCGTTAGTTTTTACAGAATTATAAACTTGAATTTTTGTTTAAAAATTAACCAATTTTCTTTTACTGTTGGGTATGGGAAACACGATACACAACTCTTTAAAAATATTCTTATAGGCTTCTCTAAAGTCTAATCTAAAATTCACAAGATTCGATATTTTTTCCTCCACTTGGTGCTCTACTTTTACCCACTAAAGCGTCCTTTAAAGTATTTAAGCTACACCCTCTAACCAACAATATCCTGAAAGCCCTACTAATCCTTTTGACATGTTATAAATTTAATAAAAATCGTTGAAATTTTTCCAAAGAAACAGATTTATATTGCAAAACGACCCACTGTGCACCAAAAAATTACAAAATATTTACTTAGTTTTACTTTAGAAGTAATAAAAATTTTAGCATTTTGTTAGTTATTTTTTTTCGCTGGGTTATGTTGTCTAGTCAACAAAATCTCATTTTATTTTAATTTTAAGATCAATTTTGCCTTACAACATTATTAACAAATAATTGTATAAGTTTTTAGTCGATACTTGCTTTGCTCAAGTAAATAATACAAAAAAAGTTTTTGTTAGTTTTAAAATTGGAAAATTTAATTATAATTTTCTGTAATCATTGAAATGTTATACAAGTATTAAGATAAAATATTTAATTTATTTAGAGTATTTTTATGAAAAAAAGAGCTATTGCTATATAAAATAAAAAAAAAAATTATAAAGTTTTTTTATTATACTTAAGAAAGTTTAGAAAAAAATTAGTTGCAGGATTTTATAAAAAAAATTAATACTAAAAATTTTCCAACACGGGATAGTCAATTTCGACACCCTGTAGTTTATATTGTGTTAACACAGGGTGACTATAATATGTCTTTTCTGATAGTTTAGGTCTTTCTCTACAACTCTCCCATGTATTTCAGTTTAAGGAGACTAGTAGTTTAGAAGCTATAGATTTATTATCAAAAATATTACGCTTTTCGCCTTAGCAAGACGGAAGGACAGACATCATTAAATTAAAATGAAGTGAGATTTTAAAACAATTATAACAGTTAGAATAGAGTAAAAGTTATAATTTATTTTGCTTGAGCTCACAAACATCATGCTTTCCTTATGTAAAATGTAGAGTACAAATTAGAATATCAGTAGCAAAATCTATAATTTTCATATAAAACCAGCCGAACGGATAGATGGACAGACATCATTTACCTGTCTAAAAAGGACATTTTTATTCAACTGAAATTTCTAAAAAAAGTCGTTATCTTGAGTGCAAAAACATCTACTTTGTAAAAAAATTAGCA
Organism: Phormia regina; assembly: GCA_001735545.1. NCBI lineage: Eukaryota > Metazoa > Arthropoda > Insecta > Diptera > Calliphoridae > Phormia > Phormia regina. The sequence goes on from MINK01187656.1 coordinate 25,202, forward strand.
ACTGGATAATTAATATAGTTATACTTATTTTGTTTTTAAAGACAGAAAATTTATTTTCAACATTTCCTTAAAGGAAATTGGTTACACAGACATATTTATCTACAATATGCCTAAGTATTCTTTTCACAAACACGAGGTGATAAATTTTGATACCCTGTATTTTATATGGTATTTCTGAAATTTTAGGTTTTCCTTTACAACTCTTCAATACATTTCAATTTAAGTATACTAGTAGTTCAAAAGATGCAGATTCATTATCAAAAATATTGCGGTTTTCGTCACTGCAAGACGGATGGACAGACATCATTAAAAGGAAATGAAGTGGGATTTTAAAGCAAATGGAACACGAGTAGAAGAGTAGAAAGAATAATTTATTTAGATATTACAACTATGAGTATAAAGGCAAACTTTCTTTTTGTCAAATGTAGGGTACAAATTTGTAGTTAAAGTAGCAGAGTATACAATTTGCATATAAAATCAACTATACGGACAAAAGGACAGACATCATAAACTTATCTAAAAAGGAGATTTTATTTCAATTAAAAATTCAGAAAGAATTTAAAGGATTTACTAGCCATGTTTTGCATATAAAATTACTTATTTTGTTCGACAAAATTTGGCAACAGTCTAATTAATATAATAGTACTAATTTTATTTAAAAAAGACAGGAAATTTTATTTATACTTAAAAGAAACAACAAAATTTCCTTGAAGGAAATTAGTTACACATACATACTTAACGACAATTTGCCTAAAAGATTCTTTTAAAAAAGAACAAAAAAAAAAAATCCATTAATACCCTAAGGCAACCAATTTAAATCTAAACAATCAAAATAATAACTTCTAATTGAATTATATTAAAAATAATTTTTCTTCAAACTAAATATTGACACATGACAGTTCAAACAAAGCCAAAATGTCATTTTGAAAATAAATTGTTGATAAAATATTTGCCAATATGATGAAAAATATTTAATGCTTAAATAAATATATAATCAGATTAACGCAATTATTTTCGTTTGTGTAAAAATGAAATATTTTAAATATATATTTATTACACAAATGTCAGCAGAGAGTCACAGAGTGATGATATGAAGAGAGGAAGAGTATAAAGGGAGTTTACTGCCAATATATTGAATTGACTTTTTAATCTTCAATTTATTGTTTTATAATTTTATATATCTAAACGAAAACATATTTAATCCATATTGATTTATTTTGTGTCTATTTATTGTACATGGTAAATGGAATTGACCTTCTTCTTTTAACTTCCAAGCCATCATCTTATTTAGAGAATATATATAAAAACATTCATACATACATATATTGGATATGTATATGTATTTAGCTTTGTAGTGAACGTATTGTGGGGAGGTATTAAACTGGAAATTGATTTTCAACACTATTATATATATTTGTATTTATTTATCATAAAGAAAATAACAAATATTATAAATGAATTGAACAGAAAATTTCAAAAGGAAAGGATATTAGAATGGATGGTGGGAGTATAAAATATTTCACACTTAAACATACACATGGGTACATTTAAAAACAATGTTTGTGTATTCATGTATGACTGAGTTGGTATGCATACATATGAATAAAACCCAACAAACATATAAATACATACATATTAAATTTAACAAGAAAATAATAACATTTTTAACATCCTTGATTTCCTACAATACACAATTATACAATTACAATTATATTTTGCTTTTAATATTAAAAAAAATATTTTAAACAATTTTTTATTACGATTTGCTGGGATATTTTCAAATGTCTGTCCATATTTGTATATGTGCGTAAAAGAAGATTATTTTTTGATCAAATTTCAAAGATACTAGGGCACCATCATAGCAAAAAAAAGGGTAGTAAAAATGTCATGTAATCATAACCTCAAACATTGATACTAAAAAATAAAAAAAATTATATAAAGAGCGCAACTAAACCTTTGAATAGAACACATAGATAGATATAAGGATGTATAAATAAACCATAAAGATATTTTACAAAATTTCTAAATAAATAGAAAAAAAAAATATGTAAGATATGATAATAGTTGTTTGTACAGTTGTCAGCACATATGGGCCGGCTGTCAACCTATATCAGAAAAATTAAATTTTGCCTACCAAAAATAAAGATGAGAAAGTGTTGATATTAGCAACGAATACTGAGAATTTCGAGAAGGAATGGAAAAGAAATTCTCATAATAAAAAGTTAATTATGAAGAATTTTTTTTATATCCTTAAAGATATTTGATTTAGGACCTATAGTGAGAAAGAAATACTTTGATGTTTATATTCCGAAAATTAATTAAATATAAAGAAACTAGTGAGAACACAACTACAATATTACGTAAGGATCATTAAGATAAATATTCCTTTTAAAGAAAAATGGGATATTTATCAAAAATTTGCCTTATGAAATTTTTTATAGGAAATTTACTATAAACGACATATAACGGAAATTATTTTTTTCTACAGAAAATTTCCTATAAATTTTCTTAGCAGAAAATTTTCTATAAATTTCGTTTATAGGAATATTTTCGATGTATTTCCTTTATCAGAAACTTTAAATAAATTTCCCCTATAATAGAAATTTTTAATAAACTCTTCTATAAAAGAAATTTTAACAAAATTCCTCTATAAAGGTAATTTTCAATAAATTTCCTCTATAAAGGAAAATTTCAACAAATTTCCTCTATGAAGGAAATTTTAAATGAATTTCCTCTATAAAGGAAATTTTAATATATTTTCTCTATAAAGGAAATTATCACTAAATTTTCTCTATAAAGGAAATTTTAAATAAATTTCCTCTATAAAGGAAATTTTAAATAAATTTCCTCTATAAAGGAAATTTTCAATAAATTTCCTCTATAAAGGNAAATTTTCAATATATATCCTCTATAAAGGATATTTTCAATAAATATCCTCTATAAAGGAAATTTTCAATAAATATCCTCTATAAAGGATATTTTCAATAAATATCCTCTATAAAGGAAATTTTAAATAAATTTCCTCTATAAAGGAAATTTTCGATAAATTTCCTTAGTAGAGGAAGTTTTCAATAAGTCCCTATATAAAGGAAATTTTAATATATTTTCTCTATAGAAGAAATTTTCAATAAATTTTCTCTATAAAGGAAATTTTTAATAAATTTTTTCTTAGTAGAGGAAATTTTCAATAAATTTCCTCTATAAAGGAAATTTCAAAAAAAAAATTACTTCCATAAAGGACATTTTCAACAAATTTCCTCTATAAAGGAAATTTTCAATAAATTTCCTCTATAAAGGATATTTTCAATAAATATCCTCTATAAAGGAAATTTTAAAAAAAATCCTCTATAAAGGATATTTTCAAGAAATATCCTCTATAAAGGAAATTTTAAAAAAATTTTCTCTATAAAGAATATTTTCAATAAATATCCTCTATAAAGGATATTTAAAAAAAATTTCCTCTATAAAGGAAATTTTCAATAAATATCCTCTATAAAGGAAAATTTCAATAAATTTCCTCTATAAAGGAAATTTTAAATAAATTTCCTCCATTAAGGAAATTTAAAAAAAAAATCATTTTAAATAAATTTTCTCTATAAAGAAAATTTTAAATAAATTTCTTCTATAAAGGAAATTTTAATAAAATTTCATTAAATTTCGTTAGTATAGAAAAGTTTCGATAAATACATTTTTTAAATACTTAATGTTTTCTTATGGACATAATTATTGTTAATTCAAAAACCATTTTCTTTCCTTTTATCCACATTGGTACATTTTCCCTAAACATACGTACACATGCACATTATTGTAAAAGTTTTCACATTACAACGAAGAATTCTCCAACCGATAAAATATCCTTAACGGCTGATTGTCCTTTCTACATATTAGATTGAAATACTTTATATTATACTCCACAAATTGAATTTTATTTAGTTTGTCATTTCTTCGGTTTGTTTTTTTCCTGCCTCATACACTTGTTGTTTTTTTTTTATTTTATTTTAAATTAAATATTTTTCAACTAATGTGTGTATACGAATCAGAATGGTTGAAATAAATGTAAGTAATAAAATACGTTTGATGCTAAACTTTTCAAACCATTAAAGGAGACTTGACTCTTATGTAAAAAATGAAATAAGTTAAAAATGTAAAAGAGAAGACAAAAAAAGCAAAAGGACATAAGTACATACATATGTATATTTGGTACACGTACACTAAATAGGGCAACAAATAAAATAGCAAGAAATAAGAAAAAAAACTATATATATTATGAAATAAAAAAAGACATGCCCCAATACAAATAAATACATACTCCTTCATATACATGCATATGTATGTATGTGTATTGAACAGAAAGACAAAAAATAATAAAAAAAATAGAACAGAAATGAATACAAATAAAAAGCATGTTGGTAGTCGGAAACCAATTATGCAAAATGTCAGCTAAAAGGGGGAATGTCAATAAAAACTTTTCAAATTTCATATAGTGTGATGGAGTAGCAAAAAAAAAAAAAAGAATAAAAAGATATATCAGCTACTTTTTCTAGTGGTTTTACTTAAATATCTATATGTTTGTATCAATATTTTATATGTTTAAAAGAATTTTTAAAACTTATAATTTATTTATACAATAAATAGAACTATTGAACTGCAAGTTAAAAAAAAATGTGATATTAATGTTTTTAAACTCTGACATATTTTATAAAAACATTCCTTTCTAAAGTAAAATATTTTTTCTACTTTTTAACGAAATGTCAATATTTTTCAATTTTACTATTATTTAGTTTATTGTTTAATATGTTCTCCCCTATTAAGTCAACATTTATTTCTAAATTTTTTTATACCCTCACTGTTAAAAGTTTGTTTAATTCAATTTCTTTTCTTTAAACATCTGGTAACTAGTAGCATATGAAATGGGGAATTTTTAATGAAACTATAGTAAATGTTTATATATTTGTCAATATTCACATACTACTTTATATAATTGTTAATATTGTTGGCAACGTTTCAGAAATTAAATTAAATATTTCTTAGTACTTATATATGTACATATGTATATGCAGTGCACAGTGGGTCAAATTAAGAAAAGTTTTGGAAATAAATCTATAATAATAACCTACACCACCATAGGTGGGGAGGGTATTATGCGTTTGTGCTGATGTTTACAACACCCAAATATATTGGTCTGAGACCCACCGGCTTAGAATCACTTTCTGAGTCGATTTAACGATGTCCATCCGTCCGTCCATATAAGCTTTGTAATCAAACTACAGGTCGAAATTTTGATGACGGAAGCAACATATTGTTTACTTAACTTCATAAAGCTTCCGAAAATGCAATAGAGTAAGTTATAGATGATGTTCGAAATACACTTTCCCTTACAATAGCGCTCCGCATAAGCAAAAAATTGCCATTCC